>JAHVYC010000136.1:0-70734 GCA_020623665.1 Calonectria multiphialidica
AGAGAAAAGCCGTTTCTGTCCCTCCCTCCCTCCCTCCCTCCCCCTCCACCCCGCCCTCCCTTATCATATCATATCGTGTCCCCAGGACGCGGCTGAGGAAAAGGCTGGGCTGGGCTTCCGTATGGGGAATTATCGTGGTATGACAAAGGTCCAGAACTGCCACAACTGGCCGCCTTTTTTTTGCTCACCACACCCCCGTTGAAAGCAATGACGACATTGTATGCCTCTGGGTCTGGCTACGACTGGTCACATTTTCCCCGCGTTTGCGTTGCGTTCGGCACTCTTGCTGCTGCCCTCTCTTTAGGTCTATCGGGGCCCACGCCTGCGCAACCTCGTGGACGACCTCGTGGCTCAGACGGACGACCGAACGACCGACCCTCCACCCCGTCTCGAGTCCGGCGCCGCTACTTCCTTGGTTTTATCTCGTCCATCTGGGTCTAAGTGAGCCTTCTCGTGGCTCGACCCACCACAACGTGATACTTCATAGCCGGGGCAGCAGAGCTGCAAGGTACCATGCAGGCCCGGAGTTGATCGATGATGTAGTTATTCCTCGATCGCAAATCCGAATCATAGCTCTCCCTCCCTAGCCTCGAGCATGACCCCTCCAGCCACTGGACCACGTCCGGCATGGCCGGTGCTGACGAGGCCGAGGGCTCAGTCAGATGGGTCGCCGTGTGCCATCGTGAGGGTGTGTCCATTGTCTCACTCTGCCCCGGGCGCTCACCCCGTCGCCGCGCCGCTCGCCCACACCCTCGACGGTGATTGATGCATAGCCTTGCATAGTCGCCCTTTTAGCATCACTTCTCTCTCTTACAAGCGGCACACGCGTGCGACCAAATGCTCCCCCCCTGCGTCTGAATCCGGGCTCCCTCGCGTGGTTGCTCCCATCCCCCCCCCCCAAAGCAAAGCTCTCTCCGTACGTGCCGTATCAACGATTTGTGTGCGCGCAACAGAAAATCTGTGTGCCATCTCCCCACGGGCGACCGTCCAGCCAGCCAGGCTCGTCAGCTCGCCCGCCGATATCCCTCGCAGCCCAACCCATGACTTCCCAATCCAGACATCCAACTCCCCCATCGCCCTCTCTAGTGAACCGCCGCTGCGGACGCGTGGCGCCGTAGCCCCCGGCTCATAGGCTCATCTGCCCTCCGCACTTTCACGTGCGGCAACCCAACGAGGCACAGGCGGCCCCGCTTGGACAGCCGATGACCACCACCACCGTGGTCCTCGCACCTCACAAGGCGCCAGATATGACTGGAACGCAGCCTGCTGTGCGCCTTTTTGTCTCGCATTTGTGGGCCTGAGGGTGTAGGACATCCCGGTTTGTCTCTTCTTTCTTTTCTTCTTCTTCTGCCTACTGTGCGTGATATCGAATAAGCAGCCCTCCAGGCAACGTCTATATATGAATGTAGCTCCTCGCCCGAGGCACCTAGCTAGCCCTCCTTTTTGACTTGACTCCCATCTTCGTCCAAGGAAGCCTTCGGTGGATGACTCTTGTTTGGTAAACGATATATAGCTTCCCGAAGGCTTGAAGGTCACTGTTTGCGCCGGCACAGCCGGTCGTTGCCCTTTATTCTCTCTGATACCGTCGCTTCTTCCTCATCACTTGGTGATAACCCCCCCTTCATCTCACTTACACCAAACTCACCAACCACATCGAGAGTATATATATAATATATACCACCACATCCACCACCACATCCACAACACAGGCGCTCACCTTCTTTCTTACGAGTGCAACCCCCATTAAAAAGTCCAAGATGTGGTCCCGACGAGACTCTTGGCCACCAACCCAGGTGCTGCTCAAGCCCACTGTCCCTACAAAGGAGAACCCACTGCCGTCGCTCGATGACATCGACGACGACCCCCTCACCTACTTCCTGACCCCGGCGCCGGACCTGGAGGACGACCTGGACGAGGCCATGATGGACTTTGATGCAGGCATCGAAAACGACCTCCAGCCCCGCCCCTTTGTGCGCAGCGTCAGCCCCTCGACCCTCGACGGCCTGCGCAAGCCGGGCCTCCGTCCAGTCTCCCCAGACACCAGCTCCGACATCACCGCCGACGACGACGACGACGACGACGACGACTACATCCGCTTCTCCCCCGGCAAGGACTCGCTGCTCTCGCTGCACGACGTCTTCGGCGAGAGCTCCCGCCCGCGCAGCCCGGCCTTCAACCAGTCCGCCAACAGCAACAGCAACAATGGATACCTGTCGCCCTCGTCCCCCCAGCTCCGGGGCCGCTCCCGCGGCCACGGACCAGGCCGCCAGCTCACCCTCCGCCGGCGCCCGGGCCAGCTCTGGCGGGAGCCCAGCCCCGACGTGTGGTCGATCGAGGAGGAGACGGAGGAGGAGATGATGAGCGACGTGGGCAGCAGCGTCGCCGCGCGCAGCGACATCGGCGACGACGACGACGACAACGAGCGCCGCAGCAAGAGGGAAGGCAAGAAGGCCAAGAAGCCTAAGAAGAAGGTCCGGTTCGTTCTGCCGGCCACGGCGCACTA
The DNA here is from genome assembly GCA_020623665.1 of Calonectria multiphialidica. Lineage (NCBI taxonomy): Eukaryota > Fungi > Ascomycota > Sordariomycetes > Hypocreales > Nectriaceae > Calonectria > Calonectria multiphialidica. The sequence continues at coordinate 2,504 of JAHVYC010000136.1, forward strand.
AGTTTGGGCGTCTATTACACCTACCCAATCATGTTCTGAGGACGTGATATCACTGCATTACTGGAGTTTGGGCATCCATTAGCTTTTTTTTTCTTCTCTTTTTCCTTGCGTATCATTTGTTTGCATCTGCATCTGCATCCTGGAGTTGTGGACATGGTTTGCATCTGGTTCCATGTTGGGTTCTGTGGCATGGATCATTAGTATAATGGCTGGTCCATGGGAGGTGTCTTGTCTCGAGGGTTTCCTTGTCATCGGATTTGGTTTGCATTGCATCTTGAGTGGGCGGTCAGATTGTCGACATTTTTTGCATTCATCTATATTTCTACGGAGCAATCCGCCTATTTTGCCTCCCAGTCGAGGCTCATTATATTAGTCCTATCATCTTAGTCTGTATTTCATTCAAACCCACCTACCTAATCTACAATTTTATCCGGACTCGCTTGGCTTGGCAAGTGGTTGTCGTGGTGACGGTGTCCCATTTGGCCAGGGATCGCTTAGATCCGCATTGGCGGCTTATTTCGAGGGGGAGCGGTTAATTGAAAGGGAGGTCTCCTCTTGTAAACCAATACCGCGTCAGAGTAGCCCATTGTTGTCCGAAACAGTCAATGGCCTGACTAAGGATGTGGAGGGGTCATGTTCAAGTGCCTGTCCGAACTCGTGGGACAGGTCTCGGTAAGAGCTGGGTGAAGCATTTGTGTCCAACAACGCCACGATTCCAGTAATCCGGGGGTGGATTAAGGTCTAATTAAGTTTGTGCCACAATATGATCGATAAAGTAGCACATCTTGACATTTCTGGAACGATTGTCCTTGAAGACAGCAGAGCGCTGCTTGGGTCCCCCATGTTTGCGACAATCACGATGCCGGATGATTGTGCATGGACCTCTCCCGCCACCTTGGGCCGCCTTTGGGCAACTCTTCAGGCCTGCACAGAGCAAAACATATCGAGTAATGGATTGTCGGTGGATACGTGCCTAAAACGCCCCGGTGCCATTTGAGATTGGGCTTTCGCTTTGATGCCGAGAACAATACTAGAGTAAATGCGGCCGAGAGGAGATTTTTCATCCCAATGACTCCATCGTGGACAATCTGACCGCCATAGTTGAACGGGAGCGAATGAAAAAACGGTCAGGTAGCAGCCGATATGTACAGGCATTGAGTTGACCTGGGATCCCCAACCAACGCCGACACCATAGGTCCTTGTTTTAATGCGCTGAGCCAGGATGGTGGGTTGTCGTCAGCAGCCAAAACAAGGCCTTTGATGCGGCTGCGTCCAGGGCCAAGGTGCGTCACTAGCGGAGGGCAGAGGAATCCTGAGGAGCAAGGCGGGACAGCGACGGCCCCCGTAATTTTGCTTGATGTACCAACATGGAGCACACGCAGGTGAAAAACCGGAGTCATTACGTGGTAACATGGCTTCGTGCAAGGCACACGACAGCGTACATATTCGTGGATATGAAACCATGACTGAGGCTGGTGACACGGATACGGATTCGAGAGTGTTTGATTTGATCCCGTCGCCGCTATGCACGCCATCGCTTGCAGATCACGTCAACCGCGTGTCCGGTTGGCCCGGGATATTGGCGGGCTCGCGGCGGGCTCAGTTACGGCGGGCTCGTTGTGCCAGTCGAGCGCCGCCGTCATAACAAGTTACCCCAAGGGCGGAGCGGGGGATGCGCTATAGCGCTTCGGCCTTCTGAGAGATGATCCCTGTCGCGCTGGAAGCGCACGCTGAAAGGGTGTCGGGCTTGGCCTGGACAGAGCGAGAGTTGGAGGGGGAAGATTGGGGAGGGACTGGGGCTGCCAGGTGCGCCACTACGACGGTTACTTTAGGGCTCCTGATAGGCAGCCCAGCTCTCATGTCTTTGGCGGGCGTGCCGCAGTGGGGCCCAGGAGGGGGGGCTTGGCCATTGTTTACCATCTGAGCTCCTACCTCGAGACACAAGCCAAAGGTGGTGGGATAAGGTGGCAGCGGGTGGGTCTCATTGGCTACTACCGTCACCAGAGCAGCAACCAGCAACGGCGGCAGCATCAGCAGCCACTTGCACCTGCCCGCGCCGTCCACCCATCCATGCATGGACAGCGGGTGCTCGGGTGTTGGGTGCCCACCTTGGATGCAGTCTCCCAAACAGACGCCGGAGTGCATCGGCAATGCCAACGCAAACCAATTCACCTCACCTTCTCCCACATCATTCTTTTACCTCAGTCCTTTGCCTTTCCAGGGTTTCCATTCTTTGACCATCCTTGTTTTACTCGCCGCTGCGTGGTGTCTCTCTTGTAATTTACCGGGCCACTCTCGGTTTTTTTTAGCTTCTGAGAGTTGATCGACGCCGCCCCCCTGGTTCTGGCTGGACAAACACAAACAAAGGCTTGTTGATCCCACAACGAAGAAGACGGGAGCTTCTGCACAGCTCGAATATCTCTGCGTTGGCAACCATACCGCTGCCCTCACAGCCACCCAGCATGTTGTATACCTGAAGGTACTTTATCTCGAATCCTCAATACTTCCCTGCGACCCTGTTTCCCCACCACTGCCCTATTCATGATGCGCTGACCGAGTGCCCCAGTCGAGACCATGTCGTCACCAAGCCCCGAGGATGAGCCCTCAGCAGAGAATGCGGCCCCCGAGGCCACCGAAATTTCCGACAACTCTACGACTACGCCTACAACTCCCGCCAAGGAGCCCGATGCCAAGGACGATGACCCCAGAGCCACTCCCAACTCGGCCCCGGCCGCCGGTCGACCTCGAGCCCGAACTTCGGCGAAGAAGCCTGAGCCAACCCTCCTCCATGATTTCCTAAAAGGTCGTCCTTCTCCTGCGAGAGTTGCTGCGGAGCGCCGAAGGAGAATGAGTCTCGAGGCGGTCAAGGCAGAATTGCGTCATGAGATGAGACAGAGTGCTGTCAGGCGCGTTCAACCACCAGGAGGGGTAAAGGATCGCGTTAAGAAATGGCAGAAGGCAAATGCCGCTGCGATGCAAGAGGGGGGGGTCCCAGACGATGCGGCGACGGAACCCACAGAGGTCGCCTTCAACCATGAGGATTTTCACAGTGCCACCGAGGAGGATCGAGTGAGGATCAAGATGAAGAAGAAGGTCAAACCGATCAATAAGTCAAAAGAAAGCCTACAGGCAAAGGCCGAGTCACCCCCAGAGGAACCGGCCAAGCCTCCACCAAAAAAGAGAGTGGTGAGCGATGAGCACTGGCGAAAAAATCGTCCACCACGAAGGGTTTCCAGGAATGGAAAGGGCCCAGGCCCAGCTCCGTTACCGAAGGACTTCACTATTCGAAATTCTACCAACCCAACTGTATCAAGCAAGGTCAAGAAATGGGCAGAAAAGGTCGAAATACCCGATACACCACCCCCGCGAAGCCACAGATATCCTAGGTCCGCGGGGTCCAGAGGCTGGACCGATACAGAGAGTGAACTCTTTAGTGATCTGGGCGAAACGGCGAGCGAAGCCACACCTAGCCATGTCACTAGCAGCCGATTAACTCAACGTACTGCAAAGTCTGCGTCAGCGGCAGATGACGGCATACGCGTCACGCCAATCAGAAAATCAAAGTTGGATGATGACGGCATTAGGGTGCGGCCGTGCAGCGAGGTATCGTCTGCGTCAGGTACTTCGCGTCCCGCTTCCGTTCGCACAGCCAGATTAAGACGAAAATCTGCCCACAACTCACGCCGCACCAGTCCTCAATCCGAGCGATCCAAATTGACAGAGGAAACTTCCAAGGAATCTGCTAAAGGTCCCCCCAAAGGAACCCCCAAAGAACCTGCAAAGGAACCTGCAAAGGAATCTGTCAAAGAATCCGCCAAAGCACCTGCCAAAGCACCTGCCAAGGAATCCAAAGAATCACAAGAAGCCAAGAAGGAGAAGGAGAAGGTGAAGGCAAAGGCATCGCCGCCCGCCGAAGTCGTTGACGAGGGTTCGAGTCTCTCAAAATCAACAAAAACTGACTCCGACATTACCGGGACCACTGGGGATACGGAGCCAATTACGGATACACCGACAAAGCGTCGCAGCGTTTCTGGCAGCAAGAGGAGACCAAAACCTAAGGGCCAGCGCCCAAAGCCTAAGGAGCCAGAGTCTATTCTTACCGAGGAGGAGACAAATTTGGACTCCCAGCTTGAGCCATCTGAACTTTCATCGAGCCTCATGGCAAAATCCCTCGCTGATATCCCAGGCGACATTCCATTTGGAAATTCCGCCTTTACTGAGTTGGACCTCCCCCTCCGTGGCCCGCCCCGTAGCCGCCCCATTAGAAGGCCTCCTCAGCCCAAGGTGGATAGAAACACAAGCTTTAAGGGCATGGGTGTATTCAAGAAGGTCATGGAGGAGGGCAAAAAGATAATTCACGAGATGAATGAACCCCCGAGGCATACCGTGCCAAACAATCCTCCCAGCATTGAAAAGTGGCTGAACAATACCGTGGAAGTGGAATCCCCCGCTGATCCTTTCGTCGATGATGCCGGGGAGCCTTCTACGCCCACACAAAAAGCTCCCACTCCCGAGTCAGACCACAGTCCTGAGACGGTTACCTCTGTAGAGAAGAAGCCTCGCAGACAGGCAACCCGTGCTCAGAAGAGACGGTCAAGCCAGAAGCTTGACCAGAAAGAACCTGAAAAGTCACCAGAGCCGGTCGCAGAAGAGCCGGCACCTAAACCAGAGCCTAAATCGAAGCCCAAGCCGACGCCAAAGCCATCCCCAAAGTCTGAGCCCGAAACAGAAAAGACGCCAGAACCAAAGCGGGAGTCAAGGGAAGAGACCAAATCCCCCAACGGCCTAAAAAGAAGCCGTGCAACTCGAACACTGACATCTCCGGTCAACAAGCCTCCTGGGGTCAAGAAGCAGCTCTTTGGCATGCTGAAGGAGGCATTCCAGGGTGAATCTGCTAACCAATTACCAAAGCCCAAGCCATATCAGACAGTTGAGGAGAGAGTTTACGAAGACGAGGAGTCGGAGCTCAGCTACGACTCTTACAGACATGGCGATTCAAGATACGACGACTCCCGGTACGAGGATTCGCGATATGAAGATTCTAGGTACGATGATTCTAGGCTGGATGATTCCAGACTAGATGATTCTCGATGCGACGACTCCAGATATTCCGACTCGAGGTACACCGATTACAGATACGACGATGAGCGAACTGAGCGAGCATACACATATGAGGATGCCATCAAGGATTGGGAGAGTTCTGATCCCCACAAGAACCACAATTCCAGGGGTTCGAGGTCCGTGTCCCCCGAGGAGGAACGAGATCGAAAACTTCCACGTAACGGCCAAGCCGACCTTCCAGTGCCTCGTATACCCTCTGGCCCTCGATTCAAGCCTCCCACAAATGGGCATCACGAGCTTTCCACTATTCTGTCAGAGGGACACTCCAGTGCCGCAGAGTCTGACATGAACTCAAACCTGACACGTTCTACCACAACCCACTCCACAATTACCAAGGGAAGCGAACTTTCCAAAACACCTAGTCAAAGTTCGGGGCTCAAACGACGCCTCACACGCCACTCCGACCTCGTCTCTGTCCTGTCATTACCCGACGATAGGAATGTTCCTTCCACTATGAAGAGTAACAGGTCGCGCCCCAGTTTGCGCAGAAACCGCGGCGGGGCCAACGATGTAACCAATGATGATCTTATGAAGGAATTTGCGGACGATGAGAATCTGTATTTGCGAGAGCTCAAGACTTTGGTCGATGGTGTCATCCCAGTCCTACTTGCTCAGGTCCTAGACGAGGACAACGCATCCGAGCTTTTTGGCTCCAGCAACAAAGCCAACAGGGTTACTGGCATCTCAAAATCCGTCGTCAACATGGGTGTTGCGCTAGAAAAACTCAGAATTGCACACCGAAAGGCCCCGGTGAGAGACATGCGTCGCTTAGCAAGCTGGGCCCATGGGGTAGTGCCCATTTACCACAAGTACCTGGATGCCTGGAGATTAGGCTTCCAGGACCTGGTTGTCAACCTCGCGCCAGCAGCTGGAGGCCCTGACGACGAAGATTCACTTGTTAATGCCATGCCACGAAATGAGTATGGTGATCTTGTGGATTCCCAGGGAGAGCGGGTTGATGTGGCCCATTTGCTCAAAAGACCACTTCTAAGAATCAAGCAGATGACCAAATTCATCAAGTGCATTGATTCAATTCTCAACACCAACGACACCTACGATCTTTTGGCGGATTTTGAAGATTTGCAAGAAAAGGCCCGCCGTCGACACAGAGAGGAGAGCGCACGATTGGTGGATGAAGATGCCATCAATACCGATACCACCAGATCGCGGGATTTGCGGACACTCGCCCCCATGGAGTATGTCCACATTGAAACTACCCGCCAGGTTGCAGCCAAAGATTTCTTCTCTCTCGATCTTGCACATTCAAATGGGCAACGACTAGAGTGTCAGGTTGAGCTTGTGCACCGAGACAGTGAACACCATCCCGACGATAAGGGTGATCTTTTGATTCGAGAAACCGGCGGTGGTCACCGAACATTCCTCTTGTTCCCGCCAATCCCCGTTGAGCTGATGTCGGCACGAACCGGAGACAGCAATTTCGAAATGGTCATCATGATCAGTGGTAGCCATGACGACCGCCCGTGGTTCGAACTTTTAACATTGACCGCCGACAATGAAGATCAGATTCTCGACTGGCTTGACATTTTCCCGGTATCGCCTATCCCTCCCAGGCTCCCTGAGCCTAGTGTTTGTGGTGATGAGGAGGCTACCTACAAGGATGTTCCCGTAGGTGTTAGAGGAAACAGCCGACGCTCGCCTCGGAACTCTTACTCTCCTCAATCTCCTTCCTCTCCAGCATCGCCGGCAAGTCCCCATACGCCAAAGCAATCCCTCCCTTCCCGATATCGACCTCGTCCTTCTACCCCAACCACGCCGCCAACGATACCAGAGAGTCCCGAGTGGGAGAGGACGCCCACACAAGATCGATATGGTTCGAACTGGGAAGAAAGGAGCACCCCTCTCAGGGACAACATGCGTCCTGATCCTGACATGTTCCAAAAGAGCCCTGATAGCTCTCTCCGAAATGACGGGGCTCCGGCCCCTCCGGCCCATCGCACTCTTAGCCCCAGTCCTAGTCCTCAACCATCGCCCAAGTCTCAATCCCTCAGCCCTCCAGTTGACCTTCAAAGCGGCCGCCTCAAACGCCGCAACTCCTCGCCTCTCAAGCATGAATATCTACCATCAGAACAGTCGTCTGTCACTGGGGCATCTTATACCGAAGGCGATGACGTATCTGATGAATACACTGAGACGGAGTCCGATGTTGAATCTTCGGATGATGAGATGGAGAGTGTAGATCTCCCTGAAACTGAGCTTGGAGTAAGCATTCAGCCGGAGCTGCGTCGCCCCGCCCCTCTCGTAGAGTCTGTGGTTTCCGATTTCAGTCTCACGCCATCCAACTCCGCCTCCCAAGCCGGCCTTCACGGCCAAAAGACCCCCTCCGAGGAAGGTGCCAATAAATTTGTGGCCTCTCTTTCCAAGTGGTCAGACAAGGGCATGTGGAAGGACATTTCCGCCGGCAACTGCAATATTGTCGTCACTCCTGGTCTGATCGAGGCCTTTGCTGTAAATGATGCAGAGGATGACAAGCCCATCCTAGCACTCGATCTCACCCCACTTGTTTTGATCCGACAGAGCACATCTGTCGATCTGGAAATCCGCTCTTCTGTCAGATCGGGTTGCATTGTTGCCAAATCCCACAGCGGGGGCAACTTCCGCTTCCGATGCCACGGAAGCGGTGATTGCTACAACCTATACATGTCGGTTCATCATGCTCGCCTCAACAACCAAAAATTCATCGAGCTCGAAAATGAAGCAAGATTCAAGAGCTTTGGCGAGCGACAGCCCCTTCCAGAGAATGATGATACGAGCAGCCGCCGACGAAGTTGGTTTGGCCGAAAGAATAGTTACCGAAGCTCAGTCCGCGCACCTACACAATCTCACGATGGTGCCAGCACCACACCATCATCAAGTCTCTCTGCTACGAGCTTCCTGAAGCGCCTCACTGGAGGGGCGAACCTACCATTCAACCTTGCCCGTTCATCTGTGGACCGCCAGAGCCGAGCCAGTGGCTACGGGAACAGCCTGTACACTCCCGGGTCATCTTCCAATGGCATGAGCACACCTCGATCACCCTCTGTCAGTGTCGAGAACAGCGCTCGCAGCTCTCAAAACTATGGATCAGAAAACATTCGCATCCGGCTTCACCTCCTTGTCTCAGCCAAAAAATGGGAAGACTTTGGCAACTGCAGTCTTCAGATCCGACGACCACCACCAGGATGGCGCCAGGCCCTCCGTGCCGACCACGGAATGGAAAAACGAGTCACCGTGACCACATTGCCGAAAAAGAAATCGGAACAGCCCAAGATTTTACTGGATGCCGTCTTGGGCAGTGGCTGCTTTTCTCCTATGGGCAGCCGAGGCATCGTGTGTGGCATTTGGGAAGAGATGAAGGGCGACAACGGTGTTGTCGGTGCCATTCCCGCCACCGGTGCCTCAAATGGAAATGTCAAGAAGTGGTGTTTCCAGTGTTCCAGCGTCTCGGAGGCCAGCTGGGTCCTGCGCCTGGTTCACCAAGAGGTATTCACAGTTTAGGCTGTGCAGCCTTGATTGCCCTTTGTAAGGGCCTACATATTCAATTCCCTTCCTTGTATCCATTAAGCCATCCACATGACCGGGACCTGAGTCATGTGATTCTGTTTTTATTTGTTCAAATTCTTTTTGATATCCCCCATGGTGTTGCATCGCACACCTATTGTTTTTTTCTTGTTCTTTTTTTTTCTAACTGTCAAGACGATGTAACTACGAGCGATGCTTTCATATATTCTGTCGTCTACTTCATGGGAATACCCGGGCATTAGACAGGGAAGGCGTCTAGGTGGAGCGAGATGCGCAGTAATTCCGCCAATGGAATGGGCACTTGGGTCATTGGATAGGAGAATGGCGATGGTGGGCATTTGTTTATATCATGTGAAGGTTGAAGATAGTGTTGGAAACGGCATACATATAAGAAATATACCAAGTCAACCTCAACTTATGATCCCTCCCTGTGATTTATAAATACGGCCTTTCCAATTTGGAGAAAGGGCCATAGTATGGAGGATTGTGGAAAAATCGGCATGGCAGCTATTAATAGGAAATACGTATTAAAGGATCTATCTTAGAGATTTTCGGCCCTGTTAAGTGCTCGGATTCAGCGAGGCAAGCTCTTCTCGAAGCGAGGAGGCAGCCCAAGCATGGCAGTGCTTAGCGCCTGGCCCAAGGCTGATCACGGGGTCATTGCAATGCCCCGCGGGATAGGCTCATAATAATGCCTGCACCTTACTAGTAAAACAAGGCATGGAGAACTCGCTTAATTTTGTCGACCTGGGTCTGCGGCGCTAGCGCTAGGCGCAGTAGGTCCCCGTCGGCAAACGGTCCAACCACGTCATACCGTTTGCTGGAGGCGATGGTTTGATGGTCGCAGCAAGGGGCTAACGAGGGGCAATAAATGCCTACACTTATCCTCATCTCTCCAGGCCAAAAGGTCGCATTTGACAACTTACAACAACCAAAAGCAACTCAAGAGAGATCCTACACACAAAAAGCAGCGTATTCGAATCCCGTCCAGCGAATTCCGCAGCATTCGACGCCACCAATCGATACTGGAAGACACAAACAGATCCGCCATCACGGAGACCATGTCTCATTCTCACGAAAGAAAGCCGCTCTGGCTAATCTCACCCAGCCTCGATGCCAGCGAGTACCGCGACAAGCTCATGGGTAGCGTGGTCAAGTATCCTGACAGGCCTACCGAGAAGCGTATGCCATACCGATCCAACAAGCTCCCCCGCGAGCTCGTGAGCGACCTGGATCCCAAACCCGTCCAGGTGCGCAACGTGAAATTTTGGCAGCGGAGGATCAAGGATGCCCACGTGTCGGCGTCGGTCAGCGAGATCCTTGAGGGCTTCGTCGAGCGCGCAAAGGAGGACAACAGCGAGAGGGTCGCAACCGTGGCGCGGCTCTGGCACATGGACTCGCCGGGCGAGAAGTTCAAGGAGCTCCTGAAGAACAAGCAGTACTTTGAGGAGATGTTTGACCTGCTCCGCGGCAACCACGACCAGGGCTACTTCATCACCGACATTGTGACGCTGGTCAACCTCGAGATCAAGGACGAATCCGGACAGAGCAAGGGCGCTGGGGCTTCGGCCAAGATCCCCGTAGACCCAAACACGGGCCTGAAGATTGGCGGAGGCGGACGAGTCGGCGTGGTGCGCGAATCGGGCATGGAGGCGACGTTCGAGGAGGAGATGATTGTGTTTTTGGGCTACCGACTGGTGCGCCTGGAAAAGGTGGACAGCAAACGGGCCAAGCTCGGCCGAGTGTTTCTGGGACAGAAGCACGGGTTTTCCGTGCACGACGGCTCCGACTACTGGCCCCAGATGTTAGAGCTGCCGGTCGAGGGCGATGTGCCGCGCTTCCTGGGGCCCCCGACACCCGAGACAGAGGAGCCGCTGGAGAGGAGATCTGAGGAGGACGAGTTTGATGAGATCATTGAGGAGCTTGGATTTGATCCGGAAGTTGTTGCACAGTGATACTGGAAGATAAAGGTTACAGGGTGGTGTTCAAGTGCGTTTTTTTTTTACCAGATGGGCAGAGCTGTTGCTTGGATGTAATGTTGAATGGACCATGGATATACGCGCGCTGAGATTTAACGATATTTTTATGATACCACGATGGATACCGGACAGGCGTTGGATAGACGATGGTTGGATGATACAAAGGGGATCGGTATGAGCGGATCATTTTCCCACCCCCATCTGGGAGCGAGTTTGGTTATACTGGCACAATGTGTTCTGCTCAAAAAAAGATTATAGGATAAAATATGACAATGGATAAAATTGATGTTGTATTTAAACGTTATTGGCATCCTCTACAATATGACATTTCTACGCTCAAGGGTTTTTCGATTCCAATTTGTCCGTCTATCGCGAAAGAAAGTCTGAAGATGTTTTTTTAAGAGATGACAATTAGCATTAAAAAACACCAAATGGAGTTACATAAAACAACAGAAAAAAAAAAGATTATTAGAGCATAGAATGAATACACACACATCTCTTTCGTTATTAATTTAAGATGGTGGTAGAAGATGCCTTCACTACTTTATATAGGGTAGGTCGGTAGTAAGCAGGGGAAAGTGATAGTGAGGGGTATGATGATGGTGTGTTTACCACCACTCCCCTATTCCAAACTGAACTTGTTAAAAGAATAAAAAACTCCCTGAAGAAATAATTATTATTAAAAAAAGGAATCTGCACAGCTGGTAAAAAGATTCAATAAATGTGCACAAATGCAATGCAATGCAAAAAGAAAACTGTGGAGATTGAGGGAATTGAACCCCCGACCTTTTGTAGACCTTTGCATTCGTTTTAATGCAAAACAAACGTCATACCCCTAGACCAAATCCCCAGGATTCTTCGGTGAACACCGCTACTCTCTTTGCCGACTAGAAGCCTTTGCAGGAAGCTTTGCCGTGTTATTGGACATGTTTGTGCCAGCCACACGCGGCCCCACTGTCACCCGTATGGGTACCTCCATCGCCACATGACGCCAAGGCAGGTGACAAAGTACAATGGTCGCCAGCATCCTCCCAAGACATCAAGAGAGCCTCCTGCAAAGCGGAAAGACCGTATCAGAATCGGCATAAATCATTAAAAAAACCATGGTAGAACAAATATGACTCATAAAACAAATTGTTTGCCCCCATGCAGCTCCTCTTATCCGTACCCCGTTCGCATGCTATGTTTTTTGTCACTTGCTTGCTCTAGTTTGGGCTGTGCTGAGACCCCTGGAACTTGGCCTTGTGAAGCCGCTAAGCCGCTGGAGATTGTCTGCAGTGTGAATCATCATCCCCCCCCGGATGTGCGCCACTGCTTTGTTGGCTCGCATGTCGTTTGCATGTATCCTCAGCGACGCGGCGTCAGCCTGACATCGCTCTGACGTCCCTCTTTCAATATGCGTATGCCCTCTCGCCGCAACTAAGACCAGCTTGAGGCTTTCTGATCCATGGCGACCGACGCCTTGGAGCCGCTTAGAGGGCTTATCCACCGCGTGCGAGGCGCCGTGTCGGGCGTCTCCAGAGCGAGGACCAGTGAGACACACGGCTTGGAGGTTGTGCGCGATCCCGAGAACGCCCAAATAGAGTGAGTCCCTATCAAATTAGTTTATTTAAACACACAAACTGATGGTGAACCAGCATCGTGGCCGTCCATGGCCTCGGCGGCGAGGGCTTTCGGTCATGGGTCACTTGGGATCATAAGGCGAAGGCAAAGTCATGGCTCGAAGAACTGCTGGCCCAGGATATCCCCGACGCCCGTATCATGACATATGGATACATCTCAGATGGAGTCAACTATCGCTATCTCGTTCGCAATGTTCTCTACGGCCGTGCCCTGGATATGGTCAAGGCCTTGGCCGCCCAGCGCGAGCGGGATGGTTCATCTCACAGGCCACTTTTCTTTATCGCCCACAGTCTCGGCGGCTGGATCGTCAAGCGCGCCCTCATAATATCTAGTGAGGCTATCGAATCTCAAATAAAAAACATCGAGTTGTCGACGTGCGGAGTCGCCTTCTTTGGGACTCTATCGCCCGGCCGCCCGTCGTCGCCCTCGCCACTTGCAACCGTCATCCACCGTACAACCTCTGGATTGGAAAACGACTCAAGGGGCTCGCGTGGTCTGCGAAATCAACGAGCCCGCACGTTTGCGATGCAGCCGCAGCCCAGTGATATGGAATGGTTGGAAAACCAGATGGAGGCCTTCAAGGCCATCACTGCCAACTTACCAAGGCTGTCCTTCCACGAGACGAAGAAATCGAGTGATGGATTTATCGTGGAAAAGCGGCATTCGATGCAAGGGTCCGATGGAGCTCAGATCGGGCTGACAGCGACGCACTCTGATTTGGTCAAGTTCCAGGGACGAGATGCTAATTACCAGACGTTTCTCGAAAAGTTTAGGGAGTTAATCGACAAACGCAGAACCTCTGATGTTATGGAGGCAAAACGAAAGACGTTTGAAATGACTGCTGGTAAGTTGGCCCGCTTCTCTTCGTTTCTACTACTGACAGTATTTAGTTCACCACTTGGAATATCTCTCTGTCGGGTTTGAAATCCCGTATGAGCTCCCCACGCAACCAAGCGTTATCGTGCCGCGGGACGACTTGACCGCCTGCTTGGAAGCTGTCCTAAATGCACCCCCAGAACCCCACAAATTTCACTTTGCGATTGCAAATCTGTGGGGTTTACCAGGAACTGGCAAGACGACCCTTGCTAGGCAATATGCGGAGAAGCACAAAGGTGAAATTTCCTTTGTCTTCTGGATCTGGGCCGAGAGCTGGGAGACAGTTGTTGCGAGCTACCTCGAGTTTGCCAACGCCTTGGTGACGCACTACAGCCATAATGCTGAGAGGAGTCAGATTGAAAACGACCTTGGGCTCACCGGGGTTGAGGACATGCTCAAAGTCAAGAGCATCTTGCAACTAGATACGTTACGAGTCAAGTCAGTGGTTCGGGCTGTCAAAGATTGGCTCCTCCGACCAGAAAACGATAAGTGGCTCCTGATATTCGACAATGTGGAACCTTCATATGACATTTTCGATTTTATCCCGCTGACACTGTCCGGGAAAATTATCCTCACGTCGAGAGACAGTAACTGCTGCGCATGGGGAACCAAGTTGCAGGTCCAAACTATGGATGATGACCAGGGCGTCAAGCTCATTGGTTCTGTGGTTGGCGAACTTGCGGTGGAAGAGCCGGAGCAAGGTATGTTGGTGCCCTACGTGGCTTGATAAAGCTAACAATTTAAAGCTGAGGCGGCCCTGAGAATTGTTCAGCGGTTGCAACATCACCCTCAGAGCATAGCAATGGCCGCATCCACGATCCGCCAGACAGACTTGACCGTGGCTGATTATGAGATGAAGATGGACTCCCGAGTGCCTCTGCACCTCTTGGGGTCGACGATTGATCAGTCTCCAGTCACAAAGACGATTCTTCACATCAGCGCGATGCTTTCCACGTCAATCATACCCGTTGTCCTGTTCTGTGCCACGTCACAACTGAAAGCAGCCCCGGAAAGATTCACTGGCATTTTTGATAATATGAAGGGTTCGTCCCCCCTTTCTGCTGAAAACCATCCCACTAACGACTCTTAGCATTCCAAGACCTGGCTCATGTTGGTGATGTTCTACAGCACCTCTTGGAGGAGAACTTCATCCAGGCGATATCGCCATCCGAGTCGTCTGATTCCTCACAGTCCCAATCCTCCTCGGCTTCATCTACGGCCTTTAGTTACTTCATGTTGAACACGACGGCACGGGACTACGTTCGGGATTCTCTCACGGCGCACGAAAAAGTTGATAATGCATGGCTGGCCTGCAATGTTTGCGTGGATGGAATTCGCCAGAAGGAGGTTGACTCTTCCAGGCTTCCAGAGATTCACGATTTTGGAAGGATAATGGCGCCTCATGCCAAAACCTGCTACGATGACCTGTCTAGTGTCCTGAAGGACGCTTCCGAGGATGATGACGCCGTGGCCTGGCAAGTGCTCGGGAATGTATGCATGACCCAGGGAGCCTTGGACCAGGCTATTGGATGCTTCGAGCTCGCTCTGCAACAGGAGGACAACATGGACCCCATCGAGCGTATCCAGACATCTTTGTCACTGGCCTCTCTCCTCCAGCAGGCCAATGAGATTCAGCGCAGCGAAGAAGTATTGTCCGGAATCAACATCAAGTCCATAGACAATGCCCTCGGGTACCGCGTTGCCCTGGCCAAGGCCTCGGCGGCTGCGGCACAAGGGGAACTTGACCGGGCAGAGAATCAGTACGAGACCCTCGAGCAGCAGCAGGAAGAGGCTCTTGGCCCGACCGACCTCGCCACCGTCGGTACTGTGCAGAAGCTCGCCGCCACCCTCGAGCGCCTGGGCAAGATGGAGGAGGCCCAGGCGCTGCACCGCCGCGTCTACATCTCGTACCAGAACCTCTTCGGCCAGGGCCACCCCATGACGCTCGAGGCCCTCGAGAACCTCGCCCACATCTCCAAGGCCAGCAACGCCATCGACGAGGCCGAGCGGCTGTACACGCAGTCGGTCGACATCAAGACGCGCGTCCTCGGCCCCCAGCACCCCAGCACGGCTCACGCCATCCAGAAGCTCGCCGTCATCGACGACATGCGCTGCCGCTACGACGCCGCCCGCGCCAAGTACCAGCGGGCCCTCGAGATCATGGCCCCGACACTCGGCCGCGCCCACCCGGCGTACACGACGGCCATGGAGAACATGGCCCTCAGCGTGCGATGGCACGCAAACTCCCTCTACGACGACGCGAGCCTGAGCTTCAGCTCCCGGGGCTCGAGGGACAGCTCCGACGACGGCAGCAGCAGCGGCACCGACGTGTCGCCCACAACGGACCCTCGCAACCGCTGCGCTGCCCGTACGGCTGCCTTTGAGCTTGCCGAGTCGCTTTACCGCGACGTAATCTCCGTCAAGATGGCCGCGCGAGACTTGTACGCCGACGAGCTCATCCTCGCCACCGGGTCAAAGCTGCGCGAAATGTACGAAAATGAAGTCTTCTTTGCCGAGAGCCGAAATGACAAGGTCAATGAGCTGCTCCGGATGCTAAGGGAAGGGAGGCGAGAAGAGGCGGGGGGATCAAGCTGAGGAAGGGATTGGCGTAATGTTGGTGTGCTCGATGTTTTGGTTATTGGATGGTTAGCGATATTTTTTTTTTTTTGGAAACGGGCTTCACAGCATGACATGATAGATGATGTATCAATTCACAAAAAGTTGAAGAAAGCAATATTGGACGCCCATCACATCTCATCACATCACACTGCGAGCCATGCCGAAACCCATGCAACCAAAGTAACTGCGCCATTGATATCCATCCCGCCGCCAGTGGGAAACAGGGAGGACCGCTCTTTTTCTTTTTCGACATCATAATACACACGCATCCCTCGAGCAACAAAAGGTCCAGACCTTGCTCCCCAATGACCCATCCAATGATAAAAACACAGTGCCCGTGGGCCTCCTCCCGTTCTATAGTGAATGCAGCGACCGGCTCTGTGGCCGAGAAGCGCCTTGCTAGCCTGAGACATGAATACAAGAAGGGAACAGGCAGTGCTTGAAAGGGTACAAAAATTCAAGACACGGGAGAAATTTGCCGCGAGAGAAAATAAAACATAAAATAATCGACAGCTAAAGCCGCTGACAGCGGACGTTTGGGGTTTCCAAAATAAACAAGTGGATTGAGGATTGGGTATCAAGACGGGCGCGGAAGAACAAATCTTATTGCTGGGCTGGGGGGGCGGCTTTTTGATCCTTTTGATCCGGCTCAGGCGCCTTTGGAGGGGTTTTGGGAGGGGGGAGAGGCTTGGGCTTGCCTTCGTCAATGATAATTTGCTCATCGATGCGAGAGGTCGTGTCGCCGTGCTCAAGCCGCTTCCAGCTTGTGATTCGGGCATTGTTCATATCAACTTCGAAGACACGGACACGGCGAACGCACTGGTCGTAGCTTGCGTAGCCACCGAAACCAGAACCGCCGGCGTAACACATCCACAAAGCCGGGTGCTGGTGATCTCCCTCGCCTTCTAGGCTGAGAGAGCAGTAGTCGTTGCAGTGATCGCTATGCAAGTGTTAGACGTGTTGTAGAAGATGTTGCGTGGAAAACTTACTGTCCGGCGCTGACCATGAGAATATTTTGCTCGACTAGGGCATCGCGGAAGCCCGAGTTGAAGACGGGTGCTGTCACGCCCTCTCTCCACTCTCCGAGTCGCTGCAAGTTGCCGTCGGCGTACTCAGTCATGGGAATATGGATAAAGGCAATATCCATGTGACGATGGGTGTAGCGTTGGTGGTTCTTCTTCAGGCCATTGGCCGTCTTCTTAAACCACTCAATTTGGTTTGGCTTGACCCAGTCATAACCTGGGAACTTGCGCTCGTTAGAAGAGTAGGCGTGTGTGTCAAAAAAGTAAATGGTGAGGGCTGAGTGATCGGAGGTGCCACGTGCAAGGATTTCGACATAGTAATTGCCTACGCCGTCAATGTCGGCGGGACCGGCAGCTGAGAGGGAATATGGCAACGATTCCATGATAGCCATCTGAGCCTCGCGGGACATGGTCATTTCATCGTCATGGTTGCCGAAAATGGCAGCATAAGGAATCTTGCGCTCGATGAGGAGGTGTGCCCATTTGTAGATAGCCTGGGGAGGGTTAGCATGATGAGGGTATCGCTGAATATTGGGACTGACAGTTGGTGCGTCTGGGGAGGTATCTCCGTTCACCTGGTCGCCACTTAGGACTACAAAATCGGGCTTCTCTTCGTCGAGGATCTTGGCAACAAAGTCCAATGTTCTGGGATCGGCCATACACTGGCCACCCTTATACGAGTCGGGGACAGCGTCGCGACATTTGCCGACCCCGGTGCTGAGATGCAGATCACCGAGCTGTAGGATCTTGAATCTTCCATTATCCTTGATCCTGGGTGTCGGCTTTTTGTGCTCGCGATGCGGGCCGCGTCGCACTGTTAGCTGCACACATGGCATCTTGTCGCCGGTCTTGAGAAGAAGAGGTGTACCAGTGATGGCCCAGCCGTCTCTGGCCTCGATAGCATCATCTCCGTATACCACATCCACGTCTGTCACGGCGTCGTTGGAGTCGCTCGCCTGCTTCTTAGCCGAACGCTTGACCCAGAGACCGTTGGGGCGTCGCTCCCACGGCTCGTCAGATTCGCCTTTCGGCTGGGGCTGTCGCTTGCCCACGGAGATGTCCATGACCACCCGGTCGTCGTCGGTAAGCTCCTCCTCATGCTTGCGGCTGACAAAAATGTAGGCGGTCGAGATCCAGGTTTTCCCGAGGTACAAGTCCTTGTCTAAGCGGTGCCATATCTTGGGATCGAGATCGCAGGAAGAAAATATGTTGAGGCTGGAGCATGTGGCGATGGTGACATCGGTGACCACCAGGCCCGGGTGGTGGGAGGGCATGTAGCCATGGATGGCGTTGGGGAGGACTCGGTAATTTCGGTCGAGGAGGAAGACGACTAGAAATGTGAAGGCGGCGGCGCTCGTGAGCTGGATAATAGCTCGAACCTGTTGCGGCGGGGGTTAGCGAGGCGTCGATTGAGTGCGGACAGAGCTTGCCTACAATGCGTCGTGTCATGATGTTGGTGGTGGAGGGGGGAGAAGGAAAGGAGAGGAGCAAGTGAGGTTATAGAGAGTCGGCCAGTCGCCACGTCAAGCAGCGGTCAGGTCGGGCATTCAGGAGCAGAGTCGAGATTTGGGCTATTAGCATCTTCCCGAGGATGGGCTGCTATCGCATGGCGATCGCGGGGCGTCAATCACGTCGAGGGAATGAGTCGGAGCTGCTAGCGTCGTCGCAAAGTCGGGGTATTGGGGGTTGCAGTGGGCAGACCAGCGGCCAACAACGGCTGGGGACACACGGCACAGAGCGGGTGAGACAGGCGATGACGGTGGTTGTCGGCGTCGTTGTCGTCGTTGTCGTCACGGTGCAAGCAGCAGAGCAGCAGAGCAGCAGAGCGGGAAGCCAGAGAGAGAGGTAGAGTTGCGCAAAGAAAAAGACCAAGTGACAGGGGGGAAAAGAAACTCGGGACATGTGCCTTCCTAGCTTGAGCTTACCTTAATGACTTACCGTATTTCCACGGCACTTCTTGGCGCGCCCCTTACGCCCCCTTGCGCCGCTGGCTGTGGAGTAGAGGCCGGAACGTCGGGAGTCGGCATCGTAGCAGATCCTGAAGCTAGTGTGTGTCCTTTTTACGAAGATGTGTGTGCGAGTTCTCGGCGAGGGCGATGTCAATTAATCAATTCCGTTTTTGGTTTTTGGAGGAGGGTAGCTAATCATCATACCCGCGTCCAGGGCTGACCGGGATCGACCTGCCCATCTTTGACCAGACTCGGAGAATTTAATTTCTTAACACCACCCAGCTGTTGAACATCAAAAGGATTCCTCCCTAAAAAAAAAAAAAAGAGGCCTAAACCCGTATATACACACAACTCCATACGTAGTGGCTCTCGGCTCAGAGACAGGGATAATACTGACAGCCGAGTACCCAGCATATGCATGTGTATACTTGACTGACTATATATTGCGCACATACACATACACATCCATCCACACACACACATACACACATGTGCGTGTGCGCGCAAGAGCTTTCTTCTGGCCCGCTGTTCACCGGCCATATTGCTAGTAATCTCCCATTCCCCTCATCATGGCTTGGCAATTCCATCTGGCATCTCGCGTACTCGATGTGGCAGTGTTTCCTCCCTCCATGGGTATACGCGGCCTGACTCCGTGATGCCATACCGTCAACTGTGCGGACCATGGCAGGCGGGGTTGACACATCTGGCACACATGGTTGGAAAAAAGGATTGTGGTGTTGGTATCAATAGTCAAGAGAACAGCATGTACAGCATGTATGGCAAAGTTACATGCTGATGATCTCTGACACAAGTTTCTAGAAGGCATGGGTATTTATTCCTGGCGGCCATTATTCCTTGTCCGGTGATAGGTGGCCGTCGCATCTAACCAAGGAGCGGGTGAGCTGTCATCTGTCTGCTCCAGAGCAAGCATTCAGCCACCTCCGCGCAGCCAAAATTCTACGACGTTGCTTCTTTATTTGTTTTGCTTTTGCGCCTCATATCCGCTCCCGCCTGTTCTGGGTCCATGCTTGTCAACGCGTAAAGGAAGGTTCCTTCCACTCCCTCGTAAGCACTGTCCCTCTTTGGCGACTTACAGGCGGCCTCGTAAATGGCATTACCTAAGCCGGCCCCTAGAAATTTCGTACTGGGACTGCCTAACAGGACTGGGCTGGCTGCGCTGGCTGGCTAAGCAAGCTGGCTTGAAGGGAGCTGTTTGGTCCCTGAAAGAAGTGGGGATCCTACTCGAAAGGAATAATGATGGTCTGTGCGCATCGCCCTGCGAACAAGTCAACCACGCTGGGCTCCCAGGCAAAAGTTAACAAAGGATACGACAACTCTTTCATCCCGACTCGCGACTCCTTCATCTCATCCAAGCGCACTCTGTCGCGTCTCTCTCTGCTCCTCTCCAGCCTTCCAGCTGCATTCGTTGGCCCCAATCGCCACCCCGGGCTCCGTTCCACCTTTTCGCCATCCCCTGCCCATCTCCTCCACACGAACGCGCCATGGCCGAGTACTCGTCACTCAAGGTGCCGGAGCTCAAGAAGCTCCTGGCTGAGAAAGGTCTTCCTCAGACCGGAAACAAGGCCGACCTGATTGCGCGCCTGCAGGAGAATGACAAGAAGGTCGAGAGCGAGACCAAGTCTGGTATGTTTGCCTCTGCGACAGCCGCCCCTGTTGCGCGCTCGTACGCGCAATTCTGCCGCCGCCCTTGTTCAAGCTAACTTCGCCTTCCAGCCGAGAACAAGGAGGATGAAATCAGTTATAGCGATGACGAGGCTCCTGCCGAGCCCGCTGCCGCTGCCGCCGAGCCGGCCAAGGAAGAACCCGCCGAGGCCGCCCCTGATGCGACCGAGCCGGTCAAGGAGGCCGCCGTCGAGGAAAAGCCTGCTGAGACCGAAGAGAAGCCCGAAGAGCCTGCTCAGTCGTATGCCATCGGCCTCGCCTCCACCGCCGCCGACGAGGAAGCCAAGAAGCGTGCCGAACGAGCCAAGCGATTTGGTCTTGAGGAGGACGAAGAGGCCCTGAAGCGCGCCGATCGAGCCAAGCGTTTCGGCCTTGACGCGAATGAGCTTGCTTCAAGCCTCGACTCTGCCTTGCCCGAGCGTCCTCGCAAGCGTGGCCGTGACCGTGGCGACGGTGACAACAACAGCAACCCTCGCAGCAACAAGCGACAGAGCCTCGACCGCCGGGGTGGTCGTCGACGGGGCCGTGATGGACGCGAGGGCGGTCGTGAGGGCGGTCGTGAGGGTGGTCGCGAGGGTGGTCGTGAGGGCGGTTCCCGACGGGATGGTGCCCAAAAACGAGGTGGTATTCTTGATGACCCTGCGGAAAAGGCAAAGGCAGAGAAGCGTGCGGCTCGATTTGCCGGCAACTAGATGGATACGAAAAAGATGGCGGTCTTGCCCAAAGGCCGGGATGAACGAATATCGATAGGAGCAGAATGGCGGGATAGGAGCACAAGGTTTTAGACACGACTATGGATTCTGAATTGTAAACTACTACTTTTAAGCGCGACAGTATGGTAAAAGAAATCAATAAATGGGAATCGGCGTTGAGGGGGCTCAACTCGGCACATCTCAACATGCTTACCTCGGATTCACTACTGATATCGATGTGATTGCTCGGTTACAGGAGAACGAAAGTTCTCATCGTCCCGGATAACAGCCCACCCCCTTACACAACTCGTCTCTAAATCGTCGACCGGTCTTCGGATATCGCGCTTGTCAACCCTTGGATGTCCTGTCGTGGTTTGCCACCCGGCCTAGTCTGAAAGCAATCTCGCTGTCATAATGGTGGTGGGTGTTCGACAAAGGAGGGATCAAAAGTGGCAATGCCGACGCCCGTTTTCTTGGTAAAGGTGTGTAAGCCCAGCCAACGACCGACTGCATGGCTCCAGATCTGTGTAACCAGCTTCTCAGGGGAAGCAATTTTTGGGAACAACAATCCCTGACTGGTAAAAAGACAACTTTCACTGCTTACCAAAGAGCCGGATTTGGACATGTCTGGCCTGGCCCGCTTTCATCAGCCCCAGTGGGTTGTCGAATGGTATGGTGTCGTCAACAACATCAGAGCGTTAATTGCGAGGCGCAGACGACTGGACGGGCCTGTCCTCTGGCCTTCCTCCCTTCCCGTGACCGAATCTAGATGCATCGGAGTAATTCCTTCACACCCTCTTGTACAACCAGTACCATCCTTTAGGACAGCCAAGGCTACTGGGTGCGCCGGAATTGGACGGGGAGCCTCCTTAGTCTGGACGGAGGACGGATGGACGTGCGTTGCCCTCAAGGCTCCTTACTCCACAACCTCTCCCGCGCCTTAGCGTTGGCCAGGCTGAGCCACTGAGAAGCCAAGATGGCGTGCTGACTATCGACGGGGACGTCAACCGGGAACAAGACCATTGATCCAACCGTATGGGGCGAGGTCTAGTCAACGCGGATGTGTGAAAAAAAAGTCTGAGCATTTGATCTAGTTCCGGCAAAAGTTTTGCAATGTGGGTTGAATGGGGAGGCCAGCAGAAATTTTCGCCTCAAGCCCCTTGTTAGTGATACAACCATCAGGGTCAATACGATAATCATTGTGAAGCTATTCGCCCCAAGGCTAGCCCTGAGGCGTTTGGTCCGTAGCTGAATATGGGACTTTCAGCTCAGTGGAGACGCCTCGATTGGGGCCTGGGTAGTGTAAGTAGAGACATGGACGCTGATAACAGATGTCATTCAGCCCTATCATGAGACGAAAGCGGCCAGCCTAAGAGGGACTCGTGAGATGTCATCGAGGCCTGCTCCGAGACCGCATCCAGTCATGTTAGAGAAACGAAAATGTCTCGTCGCTTGGCCTTTAGCCATGACAGGTCTTGCCAAGCGAGCACGCAAGAATCTTCAGACATAGCCAACAAAAGGGCGTTGGTTGGCGGCTGCGGAACTTGGTCGACGCAACATGACTGGGCCGATGCGCTAGTCCCCGCATCCCGAAAGGGATCATGGTCGTCCAGTAACGCAAGCCACACAGCCCATTCTCGGACGACGACGTCGACCTCCGACCCCCTCTCAGAAACGTGCAGATGGGACCACATCTAAATGGTCATCGACGTGGGCAGAGCAGGTCTCGGTACGTCTGGCCAACAGAGTCCATCAAACCCGTAAATGTCCCTGGCTATCCATCAGCGTGCCGTCACGTTACCCGGCGCCATGCTCGCCCAGACGATGCCCTCAGGCCAATGAGAGCGCAAAAACCCCTGCCTGCTCTACGAGCACCCTGGTCCGTACGGGCGATGGCGGCTACGATTGGAGAGTGTGGCTAAGAGCCCTGGAGGTGGGCGACTCCAGTCTACTCCAGTCCGGGTCGGTTTGACCCTCCAGGGCCATCGCTGGGGTTTGATAGTCAACTTCAATTTCTTGAATCGTCTTTGAAAGATATGTCGTCTTGGGTGTGGCTAGCTGGGAAAATGATGAGTTGGCATTGAGGCAAAGCGGCAGAAACACTTCCGGGAGGGCTCACCGCTGGACTAAGTAGAGAGTACTTGTGCTCTCGACTTGAGTGACTTGACAGGGATGTGGGCCAGCAAAGTGGTCCCTGCTCACCGGGAATCTGCGATTCGTTTGGCCCTCAACAGCCACGGCGAGATCTGGGTGAGGACTGGAGTTGACAGGTGAGGCCGGGGCGCCCAGCCACGCGGGAGGTGCCACGTCAACGGGGCACCAGCCTCACCTTCAAGAAAAATGCAGCACACCGCTGTGGCCCAAGCGAGGCCCGTCGTGGCGGAGCACCTTGGGATGCCTCCCCCATTACCGCTTTTGGAACAAGCAATGACACCGTCTCAGTGAAAATTTTGAACGCCGTCGATGTTGCAGAAACCGGTTCCAAATATTGGATTTTGACGTTGACAGCCGCCGTAGACGCGTGCCAGCGCATATTCTTGCCACACACCCCGTGCAGACTTTTCAGCTCCGTTGAGACGGGCCTGACAAGGTCAGCGCGGGAACTACCAAGACCGTTGAGAAGGGCTGGGCTACGACATCAGCCTGGTCACCCGGGTCGAAGCGGCTCCAATGTCACAGGGCAACCGGTCCGCGTGATTCCCGGGTCGTTCGGTAATAGCCAAAGATTTTGCCGTGACGTCTCCTTGTCGGAACCCGACGCTGTTGCAGTCAACTCTTGGGTCGCCTGTCGGCCTCAGACCTTGGTCGCGTGAGGCCAGCTGTCTTGGATAGTTGCGTCACGGGACCACGGCACTGCGAGCTCGGATGGCCAGATAAGATCGCATTGAAGAGTCGCTCGCTCTGAAAAAAGGCGCTTATTTTTCGGCCGATACAGTTTGAGGGCTAGAATCCCAAGCTAACCGCATGACACGGCTCGGTGATGGATCGTATGAGGAAAAGTGCTCCCGGCCTTGGTCCATGCAGCCTCTACTAGATAAAGCCAACGTCAGCAGCAGGCCCTATCCCGTAATTGCGGCGGCTGATATGAAAGTGCACTGTCAAACAGCAGCGCAGAGGATTGGCGAACTGGTTCGGCCTCGACGCAGGGTGGATAAGGTGGCTGCTATAGAATAGGGAGAGACCTGCAGGTTTGGGGATGGATGGGGAGTGAAACGACGGGTGGGCAATCATTGGTAGAAATTCATGGATATTGGGCCAATGGGGATGCGAAAAAGAAGGGTGGCGCGGCCAGTACCATGTAAGGAGGGCGCTTTGCGCCGCCCCCATCGAATTAGAATCGAGTATTGTGTTGTTGTCGACTCCTGAATGTGGTGAGAGACATCCCTGGTTTCCAGAATGTCTCGCTCCCTTTGAGTTTATACTGTGGCCATTGGTGGTGAGCTTGGTGGCGATTACAACGGTATCAGTGCGGCCAGAGGCGAGGGCACCGCTCACGGCATGGTCTGGGATCCGTGAGACAGACCCTCTGAACCGTCTCGCTGGGACTGTGGTTGTGTGGGAAAGCCTTTGGTCGTTCCAAACGACTGGGACTTGTTAGTGAGCCCGGTAGTGAGCCAACCAGTTTCTGCACCGCAGAGACGCAGCAATCAATTTGCACTCGCCTGGCCTCCATTGATGAGTTGCATAGACGCGAACGGCCTCCCACACTAAAGCCGGGGATCATGTGCTATTATGGGCTGTCCGCGCTGTAAATAGTCGTGCTAGCTTGCAGTGTGCAGATGGGTGGAGATGACTCCAGGCTTGGTTGGAGAGCAGGGTGTACAAACCGGGGGGCGCAGGGGATCCGGTCCAAGCTCTCGGCACTCCACAAATCAAGCAGCCAACAATGTGTGCATGCGATCCTTGGCCTTGGTTCAGACAGTTGGGTTTTGAGTTTTGAGTATCTGGGAAAAGTGACAGGAGAAGGGGTTGGCCGATCCTTGTGCGTGCCTCAGGTTACGGCTGTAAGGGGTGAGGGTAGATTCGGGTGCACGAGGGGAAGGAGGAGTTTGCGTTGGTTGCATCTGCAGGTTTGCCTTGGGCGACAGGCATTGCTGTCTAAGCCAACACAACTTGGCACCCAGGCTGGTGGCAAAAAAAGCCATGGGATTTAGTTGGGAGACATGTTGGCAGGGAAGCCTAAAATTGAATGGGAGACGATGGACAACAGGATAAGCTAATATTACCTTATTTGTAAAATTCCCCTTATTTTATCGTTATTTAATAGAGGCATATATGATCTCCTTGTGTACATTCTAAATATGGCATGATGTGATCGACAGAAACCTGTGTCTTGTGCCTTGCCACCCATTTGGGTAATCTACGCTGGCAGTCGTGAAACTGTATCCTCCGAATATAGACCATCCATATGAAATGCGTTCCCTTTGTTGACGTAAACACTGTCTTATCGTTACAATCTCCATTAAGCCTCGGTAGCTGGAGATTGGGGCATCTGAGAACCCAAAGGTTGTGAGACATGCAGATCAACCGAGCCTCTCGGAGCGCACGAAGTGAGACATTGCGTATGCATGTCCTAGACATGCAGAATTGCGCATGAGGCACCGACGACACCTCGTTGAAAAATACTGGATGTCACGACGCGCCAGAGGCATGGGGTGTTGGAGCCTCTGGACCAAGCAATTAAGGCAACCAGCTTTTCAAGGTGCGGGTGGGTGACATCGAGACCCGCAGTCTCCCAAAGTGTCGAAGTGTCGAAGCGAACCTCCATCAACTTGTCCCTCCACATGGCACCAGCAACGGTCCTGTTCTGCGAACAAGCATGGTCCCTGAAGAATGGAGGAAAAGCAAATAACGAGAGCAGAGTTTGGACGAAAGCCAAAAACTGACAAGAGATAATCAATCTGTCATTCTATGACTTGTAAAATGTCATCGCGTTTGCCCCCCGCGTCCACGCTGGCAACTGCTCAGCAAGCCTTCAACACCAACCAGCCGACCCAAGACTGATGCAAAATCCACACACTCGACACCCACCCCCCTCCTTCTCCTTCTGGACTCCCCTTGTACTTGCATTAATCCTTGATCAGGATTTTCGCTCTCAGCTGCGCGCACCTAAACATGGCAGAAGCCAGTCCCCCTTTCCCCTTCTCCCTTTTCCATCCTCTGAGCACCTCCACTCTCAGGCTTTTTTGGATATCCCAATCACTGATGCGTCCGGCGGCGTCCAAATGGTGCCGGATTTAGCTTTGGCGAAAAACCCCCCAGGCCACCCGCCCTTCGACGACCCACTGAGCAACGGCCAAACCATCATTGTCTTAACCTCGTCGGCAAAAAATAACGATGGTCTAGCGATGCCCCACCCCAGCGCCTCCCAGTGCCATGGGGGCTAAATCATAACGGGCGCTACGACCGACGAGTGGCTCACTGCGACGGCTCCCAGCGCAAGGCGTGCAAATCGCACCGGGGTGAGGGCCCAATGGTAGCCACAAGCCACCTCCGGCCACCTCCCATAGGACAGGGCGGTCTGCAGGTTGTGGAAGCAGAGCGGCGCAGTTTGCAGAGCGGCACAGGGCTCTGTCGAGTCTCGCGCAGCGTCCCACTGTGACCGCCCCGGCCATTGGGGTGACTCAGGCCCCGGTGTCGTCGATCGGCCGCTGCACGCCGACGCCGCTGCATCAGTGCACACCCAGGGTCCGCAAGGTCTGCAAGCGTCCCCAAGGGTCTCTGGGCCACCCAGCATCATGCCGGCTGCCCAGGATCAGACGCCACAGTCAGAGTAGCTCGCCATGGCCGTCCTCCCAAGTACCTTGGCTCAGTTGCGCCGGTACTCGTGTACACCCGTCCGCCGTCCACTCATGACTGCCCAGGCCAGCGGCAAGCACACCTAAATACTATGGCCCCGTCTCTTCCGTTGGGACTTCCCTGCTGTCAGATCTCTCTTCTCTTTCTTCTGATCACGACTCTCTTGCCACTGTTGGTTTGCTCGCTCCTTTCTTTTTCCCTTTTGCTGTTGACATCTCACATTTCCTCAACCCCGCTCCCCGCTCTCATCCTTTGACGCCTACCTAGTACGAGTACGTGACCGGCCGAATTCCGCCCCGACATTCATCACATCTCGTCGGCGCCAACACTACTTCATCTAGACGCGGGCTCATCCCATCACACCCTACTCGTCTTGGATCTAGCCCTCTTGAGAAGGCTTATCCTTGACAGCCGCGGAGTGGTTTCAGTCGCCCACCACCTTGCACATCACCCCCCCACTAATACGGACAACCTCAACACACCCCATTCAAGCGCTTGCGCCTTGGGCCTTTTATTTCTCTCACCTGTTGCATATCGTCTTAATTTTTTTTTTGTATAATTTCCTCTCCCCCCCTGCTGTTTGACAAATTTTTTTTTGTGAATCATGGGCTGTGAGAGAGGACCTTAAATCAAGGTTGGAATAGAATGGATTCTATTAGGATGGGGTCTGGCATTCCGTCCAGATCCTTGGAAGGGAACCGGCCTCGACGGATGGGAGATTCCACAATGGCTTTGTTAAGTCAACCGAAGCCGCTGAATCTTGTTAAGACAGAAAAGAAGGAATCCGAATTGCCGAGACCACCCCCTAAGCCTTTGACATCGTCTACATCACGATCAACGAGTCGAGTACCCCAACCCTCCAGCCGCCGCTCGACATCTCAGCCTCTTGCACGACCTTCTCTCAACCGCCAAGATCAATCATGGGCATCAACTAGCTCAGTGTCCTCCAGTCGCTCAATAACAAAACCTCGTGGTGGATCTGGCTCATCAACTTCCACGCGATCCATCGACATTACGTCAAAGCCGGCCCCCCCAAACGTCCTGAGAAGAAAAAAGTCCCTATCAAGTGGTGTTGTTAGTCTAAACACTGAATCTCCTCGCACAAGTTCGTCCTCGTCCCGGTCGCGGTCGCGAACTTCCATGGACCCGGCTTTTGGTATTCATCTGGATAGGAGTCTAACTCATAGTCCAGCCGAGATCCAGGTCGCCGAGGTTGCTGAAGTCATCGAGCTTGGCAGATCTGGCAAGTCGCCTGTCATCTATCCAGAGCTTGATCGATATCGCAACGTCCGACGGCCATCCAACTCTTCGGAAACCAACCTGGATATTCCTTTCCGGCTAGCAACCCACGACTTACCGCCCCCGACTCCTGCAAGTTTACTCTTTTCCGGAACAAGTGGAAGCCCTTCGACCAGATTTTCCGAATCACCCGGTCCTAGCCCCTACAGTCGCGACACCACACCGACGACGTCCGTCGCATCCCAGTCTCCGTGCCTGGTCTCGGCCCGAAACAACATCAAGCCCAGGTTAATTAGCCCTTCTCAAACTAGACCGCCAGTCACTCGAAGAAGAGCCGGAAGCTTTCCCAATGAAGTCGATGCCATTACTGCTGATCCTCATGGCCTTGCGGCTGTGAGAGAGTCTCTGACCTCCTCTTCGTCGAACTCAACAGTACGTGACAGCGAAAGAACCATTAAGCGCAACAAGTCAAAGAAGCTACCGCCACCTCCCCCAAGCCCACCTCCGCGGAAGTCTTCTCAGAAGTTTGAGGCTGGTCGGACTGAATCATCACCCAAGGCTGTTCGAAAGCCATCGCGGCCGCTGGTCACTTCGCCCCCACTGGAGAAGATCACACAACAGAACTCCTCCCAGACTCACCTGTCTCCAATGTCTGTTCCTCCTTCTCGACCTAGCCGAGATGGAACTCCAGACATGCAATCGCAACTCTTTGACCCTGTTCCTGTTATCCACAGCAACCTTTCCACACAATCACTGCCAGCCGAGAGACGCGGTAGCGAGTCTGCCATTCCGAGCTCGCTGCCTAAACCAGGCAGTCAACTGTCTGAGGCTCATAGGACAGGTTCAACTTCAAGACTCCCCATTGGCGGTGAAATGTCTCGGTCCCGGAACTTGGGCGTTGAATCGAGGAAGTTGGCAAGCACTGAGCAGTCTCGACCTACTCGCACACCTAGCCCTCACATCGCGAGCTCCTTTTCTCGGTTTGCATTCTTTGGCAGAAAGAAGAATGATGCCGCTCAAGCAGAAAAGAAGGAGAAGGAAAAGGAAAAGAAGAAGACTATCCGGAAGGGTCCCGCAGCCGGTACTGGGCACGAAGGTTATGGGCGCATCGGTGGTGCCCGCCGCCGAAGCAGCAGCATTGGCAATCTTACTCGGGTGGCTTCTGGACCCCAGTCTTCCCAAGAGACAGTTTCCAGCAATGACCCATTCCTTGCAGAACGAATCAACCCCGTCATTATCGCTGGTGGGGAAGTTGTTGAGAACCGTAATGCAAGCGCGGAGCTGTCACGAACTGAGAGCAACTTGAGCATCAGCCACAGCCAACCAAAACAAAGCTCAGATTCCCTCTCAAGCTCGCTGCCAGCCTCTCGCAACACTTTGTGGCCCTCGCCAATGTCACGTACTCCTCACCCTACTTTTGGCCACCGACGACCATCTGATAGCAGCGACTCTGAGGGCGTCACGATGAAGCCAACGCTCGCTTTCCGACGTTCTGTCCAACGCCTGCGATCTTCTCCTGATGACCCTCTGAGGCTACCTATGCCCATCAACACAACTGGTATCACTGCGTCACCAATGACAAGCTTCGATACCAGTGTCATGTCTGATGAATCCCACTTCGAGCTTCAACGGGAGGTTTCCCAGGATGTCCAGACAGTCCACCCGGCGCCTAAGAAGCTTACAAAACGTTCACGATCCCCTCGAAAGTGGAACATTTTTTCAAGGAACCAAAATAGCCAGAACACAAAGAAAAGTGAGCCAGTAGCGGCTACTGTCAATGTGGTTGAGAAGAAACCCGTTGCATTCTATGCAATGATGGACTCGTCAGAACAGTCAGACAATGAACCCATGGATGTTCAAGAGGTACTGCGACAAGCGGAAGTATTCGGAAAGCCACCGAGTTCAAGAAGTACTCCTGAAGTCGTCCAGGCACCAGAGGTTACAAAGCCTGCAATGCGCCCCCTGCATCTTGAGAAGTTGGGCAAAGAAGTTGCCAGCAGGATATCACACAAGAGACAAGCATCTCTTCAACAACCGAGCCCCCAACCTGCTGCAGCTCCAGTTTCAATCAACGTGACTACCGGCCGTCGAAGCCGACTGCCTCAAGTTGGAAGGATTCCCAAGGTTGTTAGTGCTCGTTCTGATCATATCTCCCCCAAGAGCTTTTCTCGACCATTCCGAGCAAGCTGGCAAGCACCCCCTCAGACCAAGGACGTTGTTGATGCAGAATCGATTGCAAAAGGCCCAAGCCCGCCAAACCCGTCAACCCCAGTTCCAGATCTTGTCATGGAAGGCTCTACTATTGGCAGCGGGACCAACATTTCTTCTCACGACTCAAATCAAGAAATGTCTCCAGAACCAAGTCTTGGGGAGCGAGAATTTCTAGCATTTTCTCCTCGCAAAAATTCCGATGGGACTATTTGCACCTCCAGCTCAAGTTCCAGGAAGCTGTCCTTCGCGGAGGCCACAGCTGTGATCCCGGAGCCGAATGACCCGCCTGCCGAGGATGAAGTTTGGGATGAATACAATGACTTGCTTGGGGAGGACCATTCCAAGCCTCCTCCATCAGCGTCCTCCTCAAAGGGCACGCCTTTTCATCTGGAGAGGTACGGGTCAAAGTTGACCAAGGGAAAGGCTCTTGAATCACCCACAATCATCTTCGACGCTCGCAAGGCTTCCACCTACTCCAGGGCAACCACTGGCTCCAGCACGTACAGTGCCGACATGACGGAGAGGATTCGGGCTGCATTTCAACCTCACCCCAGCCCCGATCCCTCGTTTCAGGAGGCGGACCCAGCCTCTGCCCATCACAGTCGAGCCTCAAGCATAGAGGTGGTCAATCAAGTCAAGGCAGACGAGTCGCGACGAAGCAGTCGATCATCTCGAAGGGATAGAAGATCAGATTCCAGCACCGCCTCAGACGATGCTTCTCCCCTTGCCCAGGTTAACCTGCGGGTTGGCTCAATGACGGTCAGCAAATGGCTCACTTTTGGCCATGTGTTGTTTAGCGATGTTCGCCACGAGCTTGTCCCCGCCAAGGGCTCACTCCAGCGACATTCCATTCTTGTCATCGATGGCCTTGGCAACGATGATTGGTCGTTCTACGCCGCGGAAACGTACCCTGCCGCCACATTCTTCAACCTGTCTCCCCGAGCACCCTTACCGACAGACTCTCAGAACTCGAGCTTTCCCCTGAGCCCGCCAAACCACCACCAGATTCAATATGTGTCTCACCTCGACAAGTTCCCATTTGCTCCTCAGAGCTTCACGGCTGTCGTCTTCCGGTTCCCTGTGGCGGCACCAGAGTCCCACTACCGCAGCATTCTCACTGAGGCTCGTCGAGTGCTCAAGCCTGGAGGTTACATCGAACTCTCGATTCTGGATGTTGACTTGAACAATATGGGCAACCGGGGACGCCGGGTTATCCGAAATCTCAAGGAGCGTGTCAACGAGAAGACACCTGATACAAATCTTTCTTCGACAGCTGATCTCATCCTCCGCCTTCTTGGAAAGGTTGGCTTCTCCAACATCAAGGCCGCTCGAGTTGGTGTGCCCGCAGCAAGTGCGGTGACTCCCTCGGACAGCTCTCGCAAGGCCAAAGAAGAAGACAAGAAGAACAAGAGAGAGCAGCCCAGCTTGGCCGAAATGATGAGCGACAACGGCCCCTTGGCCGATGAGGGCATCACCAAAATGGTCAGCCGCGTTGGGCGGTGGTGGTACACTCGCTGCTATGAGAATGCAGCAGACAACACATCTGGAAAGAGCATCTGGAATGACAGGGCCTTGCTCGCAGAGTGCGAGGAGCTTGGAACGAGTTTGAAGCTGATGGTCTGTTGTGCTCGCGCCCCAGACCGCATCACTAGCTTCTAACCAATCCCTCCTTGCCATTCCCTGTTACATTACATTTCCATCAAGATTCAAACTACAAAAGCCCTGTTTCGGGGCAAAGAAAATCCCAAAACACATATACATATAAGGACGCATTCAAGATTGGAAGATACTTTGAGGCGCAAGCCGATCATACCATTTTCATTTCTTCGCAGCGCTGAACAGGATTTCACAGCACACTTAGCGCCATTTTCGCCCTCGACTTGGGCTTATACATGAAGGCACACACACACATTTTGGCATTTCCTTTCAGAGGGTTCATCATGTTTTTTTTTTTTTTTTTGCCATATTCTTTTCTTTTGCCGCAGGACGGAGGGGCCAGTCACTGGGTGTATTGGTCATTTTGATATAATGAGCCTGGAAGCTTTTGAAGACGCAAAAGGAGCCAGCCACGGATTCTAATGGACGCTCCATAGGGGAGCGCAATGCTGGGCGTTGCACTTTTTAGTCTTTCCACCCAAAAAAAGATGCAGAGCAGCGTGGAGATGGTGAAGAAAGAAAAAAACGGAGAAGTGCAGTGGATTTACGATCATGACATGACAAAGGGGAAAACGATTAAAATGATGGCACGGATACGTTAGCATGTGCATAAAAGATACCCATTGATGTTTTGGGAAGCGGTAGCAAATAGCAAGCGACATTTGATTGTTCCCTCACCTAGAGTTCCTTGTGATGATGTTTCCAACCCGTCTACTACTTGTTTACATGTCTATAAAGTGTCGTGTCGTGATATGTCCCTTGTTTTTTATACAGGGTTTACAGTATAATACAGATAAGGAAAACAGAGATTGGAGGCATCTGTTTTCTTGGAACAGCCCTGGGCCCTGAACCGGATTTCAGGGGGCTCTACGACTCAGACGCCTCTTCCTCCGCAGGTTCCTCGGGAGGCGTCTGCGATACGGGGTATCGACGCAGGATGGCAACAAAACCACCGCCGGCAATGCGCTCGCCGACCCTTGGGCGCATGATCTGGACCGGCTGAGCGTTGGCATCTGCCGCCTTTGGGATGACCGTCTTGACATCCCAGTCTCTCCCGCCGCCAGTGTCACGGGTGCCGTCGGCAGTTGTCGAGACCGGGAGCTCGACGACCCTCTCGAAGCGGACGGGCTGGTTGGTGCGCTTGACCCAGGCCTGGAAGTCACCGATCTGGCTGATGGAGGGCTTGAAGAGGATGAGGAGGCCGTTGGGCTTCAGGGCCTGGATGACGGGCAGGGCGTTCTCGTGGGCGGACGGGAGGTCGAGGATGGCGTGGGCGAGGAAGGGCTCGGCGCCGGACCGGGCGAGGCGGGCGGAGATGTACTCGTCGATGGAGCCGACGTGGAAGTCGACGGCGGGGAAGTACAGGGCGCGGCGGTACTGGCGGATCAGCTTGTGGGCGGCGCGCGAGTGCTTGGGGTTGCGGTCCAGCGTGTGCAGAACGGCGCGGCGGGATGCGCGGTACCCGTCGTAGGCGGCCTGGTCGCCGGGGGAGAGGTCGAGGCCGAACTCGCGGGGCTGGTAGTGGGCGGTGCAGAGGGCGTCGCGGAGGGACGGCGTGGCCGGCGGGTTGGCGGCGTGCAGGGCGCGGGCGAGGTGCAGCGTCAGGCTGCCCATGCCGGTGCCGGCCTCGAAGATCTCGAAGGGCGGCGCGCCGGGGTCCTCGTCGTCCTCCCCAGGCCGGGCGAGGTTCAGGTCGAGCATGGAGACGATGGTGCTGGCGTCATGGGGGTAGATCTGCGATTGGGAGAGACGGGGTTAGTCAGTCAGCCACACATGACATGCGCTTTCGCGTGCGCCGCCGCTCCCATGCCTGCGAGACGATCTCTGGGGGGGGTAGAAGGGGAATGGAAGCGGGATGGAAGGGGGGACTGCGCACCGGCGTGGCGTACCGCGTGCTGTTGATGATGTAGGTGGCCATGGACGGCTCGTGGAGGGCCACCTCGCGGCCGGTCGAGTCCGGCACGACATCGAGCAGGGAGCGGCCAATCAGGTCGGACGCGCCGATTGAGGCGCCGTAGCCAAGACGGATGCGCTGATCTGGGCGGAGGGGCGCCGTGAGGTGCCAGCGGGGGGCGTTTGTGCCCTTTTGCCGGAGGAAGAGGACGTCGTTTTCTGCGAGGAGACGACGGCGTGTTAGATAAGAAGATTCTCGGTGGTGGTGGTGGGGGGGCGCATTTGGGCTAGGGACATGCCGTGCCTCTGATGACGCGGGTGGACGAGTATTGGCGATTTAGCCGGAGATGCAGCAGGCGCCGAGGGGCTTGAAACCTTGACGTGAGCGCCATGGCGAGAAAGGATGGGGGGAGGGGGTGGTGGTGTTGTTGTGGTTGCAATTGGATAAGATATAAAAAAAAATAAAAAAAACCGATATCAAGTCGGCGATGAAAAATGTTGGAGGATTTTTTGGTGGGTGGGGGTTGCATTGGCGGCGGGCGCCATGACAAGGTGTGTGGGTGCGCAAGGTACAACAAACAAGGACGGACGCCATGACATGAAATTGAAAAAGGAAAAAAGGCCAAAAACAAATTAATAAATAGAGAGAATATATTATATTAGTTAGATCAATGATAAAAAAGAGAAAGGACAACAGCCTTATCTTTATTATATTACCTATACTTGTTTTCGTTTTCGTCTTCATTTTCGGTCTCATTCGTACTTGTAGCATTTTCTATATGGCTCCATAACGAGACCCATCCCGATCGACCTCGATAAACGACGTGCCATCCCGAGTCAAAAAGATGGGGATTAAACGGCAGGTAAAAAAAAAAAAAAAACATAATTACATTAGACCTTCAGTTCACTCATGACACACAATCGGTTTTGAAATCGAGTACATTTCTACTTGCTGCCTGCCTGCCTGCTTGCCTGACGAGCGCCTCTCCAGCTTATACTTGATACTTGACACTCCCCCTCGCCGCAGGATGCATTTGTTTGGGTATCGCCTTCCCTCTTTTCCCGAGGGACAAAATTCCAGACCGTCTCTTTCTTGCTTCTTTTTCTCTTTCACTTTCGCTTCCTTCTCGCCCCTCTCCTCTTTGGGATCTTATTGAACAAGACAACACCCACCCGGATACACATCGTTCTCGTCTCGTCATTAGAGCTCCCCCCCCCCCTTCCTCAACTGACCCTTGCCTTGTCCCCCCCCGGAAGGCCTCTTCTCGCTTTGCTATTGTACAGTGTCATGCGCAGATCACATTACGCGCATAAAATCCCGACCCATCACCTTCTCCATCCCGACACGCCACGAGGGGCCCCAAAACGCCGATCCATGAAAGGAACGTTAAAAACAGGCAAATAAAAAAAGAGTAATCAAAAAAATACCATACTCCAAACTGTATACGGGTGCAAGGCCAAAGCCTTAAAAAATAGTAACCAATGACCAGATAATAGGAACCGTGGGTGCGCGTTGCACCGTTTTGTGGACGTCGAAAGGTTCGTTCAGTCGTTGACAGCGTCGAGTTTCCGATATAGAATATTTGGAAAGGGAGCGACAAAGACTGCCCCGCGCTCGGAATATTGACAGACAAAGATGCTCCAGAGAATCCAGCTCAGAGGAAGCCACCGAACCTGGGTCCGATGCCCATGCCCATGGCAGCCGCCCATGCATCTTGCGCCGACGGTGCCTGCTGGGAAGTCTGCTGGGGGATATGTTGGTGCTGCTGTTGTTGTTGGTGATGTTGTTGGTGATGTTGGTGTTGTTGTTGTTGATGCTGGTGGTGGTGGTGTTGTTGTTGCTGTTGTTGGTGCATGTGCTGGTGCTGGTGCTGATGGACCTGCTGGGGGATGTGCTGCTCGGCGTGCTCCGTCGTATGGAAATCCTCCTCAAAGTAAGGCAGGATTCGCACCCCGGCGTGATCCTCCATAAACCGGAGCCCCAGCTCATATCGTCGTCGGCATCGCTTCGTCCATGGATCCACCTTGACAGGACTGTGGTAACAATACACATTAGGCCGGGAGTCTCGGACGGGATAAACGTAGCCTAAACTGCGGATGTGGTTCCAGAGATCGATAGCGGACTGCTTCGTGGCATCCGAGTTGGGGTTGGCGGAATACATGAGCTGGCAGATGGCATAACGCAGCACCAGCACATCAACGCTGTCCGTTCCCATACGATGCTCCATCTGTCGTTGGAGAAGCCGGAGTTCTGTCACCAGCTTTCCCAGCCTCTCCGGGTTAACATGGTTGTAAAACATGGCCAAATCGATCCATGTTCTCGCAACATATGGGTGTCTCCGGCCGTATATGGCCTCCAGCTCTTCTGCAATGGTGGGGATGCTACCCCATAATAGATCTGACAATGTGGCAGAGCCATGTTTCTGCTGCACTTCGTACAAGCAGGTAAATATTTGTCGGAGGGGGTGGGATCGTTCGAAATTTGTCGACGAGTATGCAGCGAGATATTTGCAAAGGGCTGTCATCATCCCTGGATCACGGTGAACCATCCCCAAAAGCAGCTCCTTGATGCCCTGAGGTGACAGTTTCTTCAGGTCCACTTCGAGCTGCTTAAACGCGAGCATCAAGTAATGGCCTCCCTGGTCAGTGTCCCGCAACTCAAAGTGGTGGTTGGCCTCCAACAACATCTCGCTCGATCCCGCTCCCCATACCATAATAGTGGTCCAGCCAACCTGCGTCTCAGTTTCGACCTCGAACTGCCGGCACTGCAAAAAGGCCTTTCTCATGTTGCCGATGACGGTTTCCTGCGCTCTGAGGAGGTCCGGTGATTGCAGATATCCTGTTGCTGGTGGAGGCGTTGGTGTTCGGCATTTAATGTGGGATGGGAGATCAGCCGGCTGCTCGAAATCGATCAAGTCGTACTCGGTCACGCCCTTGCGCTTGAGGTAGGTGTTCAGGTTAACAACCTTGCCGTTTCGAACAAACTCGGAAACCTTGCCCTCGGCATCACGCTGGAATTTCATGGACAGAAGCCGCTTAACCTCATCTTCGGTGTTGTTCTTCACGAAACCCCACTGGGAGAACCTAGTCTTGTACATCTTGGGACTGCCGACGTTTAGCGAATATTACAACACTGTGAAAAGGATACTCACGTTGCCTGAAACCCATATTTGTCGGCCATGATAGACATGACTTCTTTCAGGGGCTTCCTCTCCTCGAGGTAAAGGGTTCTGATGGTTGACTTGAATGACTCCCAGGCCTCGGCAGGAACCTGTTCCCGTGACGGTCGAGTACCTGTCTGAGGGCGGTGAGACATGGATGGGCGTCGCTCAGTCTGCAAACTGGTCAGCGTGGATCATAGAGTAACGGGCCCGGAAGCAACTTACAGCCATAGAAGGCGCCGGAGACGATTGAGGGAGACGAGGCGTTAGGGGTTCTTGCTTTGGCGATGGGCTATATACCGGAGGTGTAGGGATGGAAATCTGCTGTCTCGAAGGCCGACGAACAGGCTGTCTCGCTGGCTGCTTCGACTGAGCCCTCGTTGGGGCTTTCCCTCTGGCGGCGGAGCCAGAGTTAAAGTCCAAGACGAGCTGGCCGTGGCCGGCACTATTCATCACTGGCTTGGGCGTTGAAGGAACGGGTGGCTTCGTAAATTGGCCACCCGGATTGACAGTACTATTACTGACACCCTGAGATTGGTTCACAGAGGGCTTGGGGGTGTTGGGGACGGGTGGTCGCCATATGGAAAACCCAGGCGTTCCCGGTACACCACGCGCTGCAGGGGCGGATGGGGCGGCCTTGGGCGACGCCCCCATTGATGCTACATCCATCTGGGAGGCCGCCATATGGGTCGCGGCTAAAGGAGTGGAAGCCATCGAGGAGGTCATCATGGACGATGCTGACATGGCCGACATGGCCGACATGCTGGACATGTTCATCGAGCTGTTAATTCCATCATTGGTCATGAAACCATCCATATTTCCAAATGGCCCCGACGACGGGCCGGACATAGCACCGGATACCTGAGAGATGTCGTGGAATCCAAAGCCCATGGGTGGCGGGCTGGCCAACGGGCTCGTTACCCGCGAGGATCCGGCCATGGACGCATAGTTGACTTCGGATGGGCTGGCGAGCGGGCTTGCGACGCTGGACGAGTTGACACCGAAATTGCCGAACGGCGACGATACCTGCTGCGAGTTGGTGTTGATGGTGTTGATTGTGTTGGAGATGTTGGCAGAGGGCCGCGGAGGGAGCGGCGGAGCGACACCCTGCTTCTCAAAATGCGCAACGAGACGACCGACGCCGCCTCCACCTCCGCCTTGGGCAGAGCCCATGTTGCCGGTCATGTCTACATCGTTGACGGAGGAAGGGTCGATGTGCTGCTGAAAGGACGGTTGGAGGTCGGTGGTGGGTGCCCAGTCCATGCCCATGGATGAGTCGTAATTGCGCGCCGAGACATGGGAAGGCTGGGCAGAATGTAGCGAAGAAACCGTCGAGGTGTTGTTGATGCCAAACTTTGGCCAGGCTTGGTCGGCAAAGCCATAGGAGGAAGAGTCCTCGTTGGAGTCGGAAGCACGAGGCCTACCCGCTGAAGGATTGAACATGACGCCAGGGCGCCCAAGCCGACTGAGGAGGCCCGATGCGCTGGCTGGACGACAGTCAGTAACGGACTCGAGCGAGTCGAAAGCATCGGCTGGGTCCTCAGTCGCCAATGCGCGGGTTCATCACTCGTCAAAGTGGCGAGCGGACGAGCTCAAAATGGAGGTCAGGAACGAGAGTAGGCACAAGCGGGCAGAAGCGCCCATGATCGCCTGGGCACCTATAATAAGAGGAGAATGGAGAAGGGCGACGGCGCGCAAACGGCCGCCGCGCGAACTGGGGACTGGGGGCAACCAGTACGGCAACACCACCAGAAAGGCACCTTTCAGGGCAAACGTTATCGTTCCCCGGACTCGCGCACCGGCAGGGAGATAGTGTGATGGGGTCGTCGTCGATGCGACCAGAGCCAGAGAGACTCTGTAGACGGGACGCCAAGTGCTGCGCGTGGGAGAAGACCAGCAAAAGTTCCCTCGCCTAAGTTTCCCAGAAAGGCAACCCAATCTGCTGTATGGAGGAGTCTGGAGCGCCTGTCCGCGGGGTGTCGAGGGCAGATAAGGGGAGCATCCTCGGTTCCTTAAGGGGGTTCCCTGGGAGGCCCAGCTACCTAGATGTAGGTTCTGTCTGATGGGAGGGGAGGGGGGGGGGGGGGGTTGGTCTTGGGCTTGGGCTTGGGCTTGGGGGTGGGAGAGCGAGTGAGTGAGTGAGTGAGCGAGAGAGAGGCAGAGGCACTGTGCCCCCCCCGGGACGTGGAGCGTGGTTCTGGTTCACCAGGCCAGGAGAAGGCCCGAGGAGGGCACAGAGACGGCAGCGCCATCTTTCATGGCCGATGGAGGGCACGACATCGACCACTGAGGGTCGAGCATCCAGGGGTGGGCATGTGAGAGCATGCGACCAATGTTGCCCGAAGCAGAAGGTGAAAGGACAGGAGCCACCTCACACGAGAAGAAGCGCCAATCACGACGGCCGGATACAGCCCCTGGGGCCCGGACCAGCAAGGAAATCTACCGAGGGGGGGACGGAGTCAGCATTCCAGTGAAGCCATGCACTGGGCTGGCGATTTCCAGAAGCCTTCTGTGACTTCTCCCGCCAGTGAGCCGAAGCCGTGGCCGCCACTGCGCCTGGCTTTTGCAGCCTCTGAGAGAGCACTCCGGCCCGCCCGGTCATGATCAACAAAGGGGGCGATGCGAGCGCCTCGCAGCGACGGCGTCTGGAGCATGACGGGATAATCTCTGCATCGAGAGGGTCCAGTCTCGGGTGTAAAACTCTCTTTGACCTCGTTCCCTCCATGCCTCATCCCCGCTGTCTCTCTAAGACGTTCGGCCGTGGCGCCGCCACGGGACGCCTGAAAGGTGACCCCCCGGAGCATGGTCTCAGCTCCCTCCGCAGTCTGATCTTGGCATAGCCCTTTTTTTTTTTCTCGCCTTCTCTTCGTCAGGCAAATGCGCCGCTGCGGGTGAGAGAGTGAAGGAGAGCCTATGCGGGTGCTGTGTGTGTGGCGTCCCAAGTGCCACCCCCTCGTGTGTCGAGAACTACAGGCCAGTTTTGGTTTTACGAGCTCTACATGTCTCTCTCTCTCTCTCTTCTCTCTTTCTTTCGTTCCAAAGACAAGAGTGAGTGCGTACGTACCCAGATAATGGACGACCGGCACACAGACCAGGGGACGAGCGAAAAGAAAAAAAAAGTCGACCTGATTAAGTGGGGGAGGGTTGCGCGACAATGCTCTAAATCACGGCCATCGCCGACCCCCCAAGCGAGGACCAAGCGGGCGTCATCGAGCTGAGCCGAAATCCGTACCAGTGAGCAAGCACGCAGCACAACACAGCACAGCACGGCAACAGATGGGTCCAGTCCGAGGACTGTGGACGAGGCGGGCGAGGGACGTCCAGTGCGA
This sequence comes from Calonectria multiphialidica, assembly GCA_020623665.1. Classification (NCBI taxonomy): domain Eukaryota; kingdom Fungi; phylum Ascomycota; class Sordariomycetes; order Hypocreales; family Nectriaceae; genus Calonectria; species Calonectria multiphialidica. The sequence goes on from JAHVYC010000136.1 coordinate 42,875, forward strand.
GGTCAAGGCGGACATCACACACACACACACACACCTGCACATATACACACACACGGCGTGCTGCTGCTGCTGCTCATTGGTGATGACTCTAGAGCGGCCCGCGCGTCAGCCCGTCTCAGTAAAGTTTGACATGTCTTCAAATACATACAGAAAAAATGAGGTTTCCGCATGTCAGTACTACGGGATGCTTGTACCGATGCCTGTACTGTGCGATGCGCTTGGAGAACCTTTCCTCCTCCTCAGCTCGGCGTCGTCGGCACGAGAATGATTGATCGGTTGCTGACGGCTGGTATGGAGCGGCCAGCGAGACTCGGCCGAGTGCGCAAATGAGTGGCCGGAGAGGGGGGCTGGGCTAAATCTTATCACCGCCAAGCTGATCCGCAGCGCTCAAGGTGCCGTAGGGCAGAGTGCCCATCCCATACTGATTGTGACAAAGGAGGTTGTGCCATGGCGTGGAGGGATTGGTGTCGGTGGATGGAGCTGAATGATGCGACGACATGGTTGCTGGTTCGTGACGCGATACGACACAACCCCGTCCGACAATGCCAGATCTTGGACGTGCCCGGCCCGCCCCAAACCCTACCCGTCCGCAGCCATTCCGGCCGTCGCCATCGACGGAGTCAACAAAGCCCGTCATGCAGTTGTTCAAACCGTTCAACGGCACAAATCAAAACGGCACCTGACCCATGTCTCGCGGGTGATCTTCAGGTGAAATGCGGAAGGATTATGGGTGCTATTTTTGTCGAGGCAGGCAGCGCGGCGGCACACACACCCCCCCGGCATACGACAGGCGACAGGCTCAAAGTTCGCAGATCACTTCAAGGTTAACATGACCGCCTTTCCCCATCACCATGACATGCAGCAATCATTGGCAGCAGTTGGTCGGTGCTGCCGAGACAGAGATCGACACAGGAAATGTCAGCCACAATGGCACAGCCGTCGGTGACAAGCACCGTTAGGTGCGATCAGGCCAACGGATACCGGTTTTGAGAAGAGACATTTGGTTTTTTTTCGGCCGCGAAGGCTGTGGTCAGATGAGATTATAAGGCAACCAACCGCGGCGCCGCGTCCCAAACGCAAAATATCCGACGGAGCCCAAGGACGAAGCTTTTACCCGCTCGTTCTCGCCTTTCGCTCCCTCGTGCTTCGGCTCCCGATCTCGCCAAGACGGACGGCGCATGGGGAGGGGAGGGGGGAAGATCCTCATGAGGCTCTCGAGTCCACTCGTAGGGCGTGAGCCATAGAGTTTCCCCCTTCTCCTTCAGCCTCATGAGTCATTATGATTGCCAAGTCCATCATCCTAAGTCTGTTGGCTCATTCGACGACAGTTTCGGCTGTGTATGCGTATTTTCTGCCTCGGCATATTCTGCTCACCCCCCCGGGGCGGCCGTCACGCCAAAAGTGAACGGAATTCAACCTTCACAGTGAGATCCTCTCTGCTGTGTGACGTCTGTGATGGCTGTAATGCTTTCCCCGCCCAATTGAGATGGGACAGCGACCCTGAATTTTTTTTTTTTTTCTTTTCGGGGGACCACCCATTGCCCCTCCATCCCATCCCATCAATTGATGCTTTTCAATTCATCGACCAGGTGTTGGGCGTTTGATATTTGTGCCGAAGGCGTTAGAGGAGCTAGTCGCTCTGTTCAGTATGCAACTCGCAACGCGCCAGACAAATTGATTCGCCATAATCTCATTAACTATACTACACTAACTATTATATACGCTAAAAATACAGGACCCTCAACCAAAACGCCATACCAAAACCGTACAAAAAATACGTCTACAAGAAATTGATATATGTAATATAATTATAACATACTGATGTACAGAGAATCTGAACTGAACACCGAGTCTATCCATGTTTTGGTATACCTTGTCTACCCCAGGAGCTTACGCATGGTATATGATATATAGTAAAAACCGCCAGAAAAACGGGACGAGCCCAAAACAAACCTAAGAAGCGGGTGGCCCGAGAAGCGAATGATGCAAAGAAAGAAAAAAAGAAGAAGAAGAAGAATGATGCTAAGGATACATGTGTTGGATGAGTTCCAGATACCGTTGTTTCCCCTCTGTTTGCCACCGTTGCCGCGTTTCCCATTTCCCGATCCCTGTCCCTTGTTGTTCCCGTCATTTGGTCATGGGCAGAATGCAGATGTTGTTGTTTCGTCATCGCATCGCCGTCTTTTGAGCATGGTGTCTCGTTCTGATATTTGTGTAGTATGCGTCTTTGCTCTTGTCTTGAAATGTTAAATCGGCTCGGAGCAGAAAAATTGGGACGGCATCATGCGTCGCTCGAAAAGAAGAATGTGAAAGAAGGATATGCATAATGGCCGAGAGAGAATTGAAGTAGAAAAGATTGAGGAGGGAAGAGAAAAGGCAGGCCGCCATCGGTTGACGGTGTCAGGGGTTAGAGTTGTGACACCACCTCGCCCTCCTTCTCCTCGCGGAATCGCAGTCCGCCCTCGATTTTGATGGCATCAGCAACCCATGGGGTCTTGGCCACCTTGGCGACGCTCCAGCGGCTTCTCGCCCGCTTGAGGAGTCCCTCGGTAATCTGCATGGCGCCCAGGAGACCCTTTTCTTTGAACTTGGCCTCATCGCCGTCGTTGTCGGTGTCGTCGCCAGCGTACTGAACCCATTTCCACTCAACGCGGGCAATGCGGTGGCTGGTACGACTGCGCATACGATGAGCATCGCTCATACCGGGGTGAGGGTCAAAGGGGAGTCGGGCCTCGAGGAGCGCGTAGAGCAGAACACCAAGAGACCAAGCGTCAGTAGCCTTGCCATCATAGGGTTGACCCATGATGACTTCTGGAGCAGCGTAGTCGTCAGAGCCACATCGAGTCTCGAGCTTCTCATCATCGGCAATGCGACGTGAAAGACCCAGGTCAGTCAGTGTGATTACAGAGTAGGGATAAGTCTCCCAGTCCACCGCCTGGTCAGCGAGCTCGGTTTCAGTGAGATTAACGAGAACGTCTATCACATGTTAGATGAATGCTCTTGGTTTGGATCCTATCCACTTACTCTCGAGTTTGATATCACGATGGCAAATCCTCCTCTCGTGAAGGTAGCTCACTGCACCCACCAACTCGGCAAAGATGCGACGCAGCAATGCCGGGTTGAGGACAGCACGGTGGGCCGTGGCAACATCGAAGAGGTCGCCTCCAGGGCAGTAACTTAGCACCAAAATGGCGCGCGTCTCTTCGATGCTCCAGGCCTTGAGGTCGACCAGCGACGGGTGATGGATTTCTTTCATAATCTCGAGCTCGCGCTTCAGGCTCATTTCGATGCGCTCTTCGCTGGCGCCACCTCGAGGGCCATGCTCGCAGACCTTTACGGCTACCAACGTCTTGCGGTCAAGGTGCACCTCAGGTTTGGGGGTTACCCTTCCATCTCTCTCCTCATCGTCGGGTTCGATCTGGCTCGTCGCCAACATGACCCTGCTGAAAGTGCCCTGTCCAAGAAGTCGAATGGACCTCCAGCGGCGCTTCTTCTTGTCCACCCGTCCGTATGCCTCGAAGCACTCATAGTGAGAGGCCTTGGGCTTGCTGGGCCCATCGGCAGAGTCCCGGGAAGACTCGCTAGGGGGAGGGGTTGGAGGTTGCGTCACAGTTGGGTTCAAGCCACGAGACTGGGCAAGGTGCAGCTCCCTTCTCATGTGGTTCTCAGGGGCAACTGATGCATCTGCATTGTCAATTTTCGCGTGAGTTCCAGAGACCGAAATATGTCTTTTGGGCGCTCCCATATGATCAGGATGGTACTCGCTCAAGCTTCGGTTACGGGTATGGTGCTGTTGGTTGTTGACCTGGGCCTGAGATGGAATCTTGTCGCCGGGCTCGAGGTTGGCAAATAATTTACGCTTTGCGCCGTTCGATAGAGCCGCCTCGATGGATTCGCCATTATTCGTCACCAAAACGGAGCCTTCGCCCACGCTTCTGAGGCGGAGCTGTGGAGGTGAGCCGGGGGCTGCAGCACTCAGCCTCCTCCAAGGCCCGGGGGAGTCTCCAGACATGAGAGGGCTCGGCAGAGGCGTGACGTCGCCCATAGCAGTAATAATGGGGCTCGGGACGAGGCTGCTGGTGCCACTCACCGACCCCAGACTGTTGGCCAAGGCCGCCTTGAGGCTTGGAGTTCGCGATACGCCTCGCAGGCTGTTGGTCGAGGCTCTGTGGTTAAGAGTACGGGATCCACGGGAAGGCGGGAGACTGCTTTGTCCGTTGAAGGATTCGCGCCGGGCCGAAAAGCCAGCATGAGGGAAGTCCGTCGTCAAGCGGAGCGAACCCACAGGGCTGTAGGAACGTCTGGGGATTGGAGAGGCCGCGCCGGGGACCAGTGCATCGTTATGGGGCACAGGCAGTTCGTCTTGCTCGAGAGTAGGAGAAGGCGCTATCGTGTTGGAGCGGAAGTGGACGAGAGGCGGTTGAGTGACGGAGACATCGGGAAGCGAGTAAGCGCTCGAAGGGCTGGTGGAGTAGGTGTTCGGGGCCCGTGCGGATAGATGCGACGCAGTCGACGATCCGGAAGTAGAGGGAACAGGCACAGGAATAGGCTGAGAGCGGAATCCGAGGGAGGAATCGCGGCTGACGTTGGAAGAGTTACGGGAGTCACCGAGGGGCAAGGCCGTCGCAGTCCGGGGGGTGTGGGGCTTTGACATGGCTTTGCTGGCCGGAAGTCGGAAGGAAGATGGAGTCGATTCGGACGTATCGAGTCGAGTCGAGTCGAGGTCGAATCGGACGGTTGGGCGAGTTGATGGGCGGTGGTGAGGCTACCCGTTCAACAACCTATGGAGTCGAATACGTCAGTGACGTTTACGCAAGGGGTGGCGCTGGGTCAAGGTCGGCGCAATCGGCGAGTACGTAACTCTAGGCGTAGCAGATGGCGTGGCGTGAGGCAGCGAGGCGAGTCGACGGGGGAACATGGAAACACAGAGCAGACAAAGGAGGCGTAAGACGTACCGCGTGGTCCAGGGAGATGCCCCGTGGAGGGAGGTGCGATGGTGAGGCAAGGTGAAGGCGAGGTGAGCCGAAGGAGAGTTGCTAGTGGGGGACGAGTGGAAATGGGGACGGACGGGGGGGAAGGGGAAGGGGGAAGGGGGGAGAAAAGGAAAAAAGAAATGGGATCTTCTATAACAAGAACATGGAGGCGGATAACGGGATGTGTTTTGCTTGTGTTGATGCCTCGTCGCAGCGTGTGTCGAGCGCAGAAGCGTCGTCGAAAAGACGATGCAGAGCAGAGAAGAAGAAGAGAGAAGGAGAGACGAGAACGGCGAAGGACGAGGACAAAGGACGAGGACGAACAGGGACGCGGTTCCAGATCCCAAGGTTTCGGTTGGTGGAGCTCCAGAGGTATGCGCTATGAGGTAGTGGGTTACAGTGCTGTGCAGGCAGTAGAATCCACTGAAGTCACAGCGCAGTTTTAGCGGGAGGAAGGGGGTGAAGCGGGTCCGCCAGGGCTGGCCGGGCTGGGCTGGTTCGCTGGCTTGGCTGGCTGGCTGGCTGGCTGGATGTGGTTGCTTGCTTGTGATGGGCGGGCGGGCTAGTGGAGCCTCTTGCGATAGTCGAGGGGAATCGAGGTACAGAGGAGGAGTCACGGAGGGAGAGAGGGCGATGATTTGCGGTTGCAGGAGCCTTGAATGGAGTCGCGAGGTTTTTTTTTGGTTTTCTTCAATCCTTTTTTTGTGTGTTCTTCCGTTCTTTTCTTCTTTCTTCCGGAGATAACGTGTTTCTCGTGTTTTGCCCGTGCAACCTACCAGGTCTGGCTGTTCTCTGGCTCGGTCAGGTGAGGCGGGAGGGAACAGGCTATTTGGGTTTTCCCTGGGAGAGACTGAATACTCGAAAACCTTTTTTGTTTTTAACTATTGTTGCTGCTACTAATACTACTAATGCTATTGCCGCTCTGTTTCCCCTACACGCGGAAACAAAAAGACGGCTTAGACGTGGGTGGTTTGATTTAGCAGTGTCCCAAGGCTGCAATGATACGATGGTGGTCAAAGCCGGGGCGGACGAGCGAGAGCGGGAAGAGCTCCCCGGGGGAATGAGAAGAGAGGGGCGGCAGGCGAGTTGGGAATAGGTTCAAGCAGCGCAGGGCAGCGCAGGGCAGAGCAGGGCAGAGCAGGGCAGAAACGGGGACCCAGCAGCAAAAGCGGTAGAAAGCGGGGGAAGAGCAAGGTCTCGTGCTGCAAAACTCTGCGCGCGAGCCGTTGCATGTGCCTTGTGCATGTGAGCACTGCAGCGCCGTGCTACGCTTTCGCTTGGCTGGCTTGGCCCGCCTCGCCTATCTGCGCGGTGCCCTCTGCCTCACTTGTCGTCACCTTTCTGTTTTGTTTGTCACAGCCAGCTCGTAATGTGCGTGCGTGCGTGTGTGTGTGTGCCTACATATGTATGTATGTGTGTATGTATGTGTGTATGTATGTATGTATGTATGTATGTATGTATGTATGTATGTATGTATGTATGTACGTACGTACGTATGTATGCAAGTCTGTATGCACGTATGTATATATGTATGTGTATATGTAAGTATATATATGTACAGACAGGGCAGGCAAGGCGAGGCAAGGCGAGGCAAGCAACCCTGTGTGTGATTTCCGATGCCCCGTATCCCGTCGTCCTCCCTTGCTTGCGTATCCCCTCCCGTGTCTGGCCTTCTTTATCGTGCGTCTTATGGCGTGTTTGAAGACGCGCCGCGCAGTGTGTGCTACGTGCTGTACGGCTGCTCGCTGGTACTGACTGATGCTACTGCTGTGTGTGTGACTCAGGCGCCCACCCTTTCTCTCTCCCCTCCCACCCAAGGAAAAAGTCGAGAACGCTCCCCCCCCCCCCCCGGAGGACGGGGACGGGGCTCTAATTTGGCAGACGCTATGCTGTATTGACGCGCAAGAGAAATGCGCAAAAGAGATTGGCATGGTCTGTGGGGAGGAGAAAAAAAGGGTGGTCCTCCCCCCCTGATGCTGCCCCGGCAGAGGCCGTGACCTGATGTGAGCGAAATCCAATCTGTCGAGTCAAGCGCGACAAAACAACCCAATCTATCTCTTGCATGCGCCTCTCGTCCCAACTAGACTAGACACTATCGCGGAGGAGAGATAGCGACTTATCGGTAGATAGAGGGCTGAGCTGCCCGTTGCGGCCATGGTCGGGTCCTGCAAGGTAACGTGCTATTTTACAGTCTCCAAACCGCAGGTTACATGCAGCCCCCCCCAACGCAGCCCATCCCTGTCCAGCCTCTTCTGGGCAGCCTTTGTCTTCAGTTCAACGGGCGGCGAGCTTTGGGGGGAGGGGATGGGGCCCATTCCATCGGGTTACCTGTTCGGGAAGTGGACCGCCGCCGTGGTTGGGCTAGGTTTGTCCAGAGTTGATTTGAATTGATTTCAATTCCACGCCGGGCCAACGCGCACAACGGAGAAGCCATTCCCATTGGGGACGGCGACACACAGACACGAGAGCCGGCTAATCAAACAACCACAGGCTGGAACGCCCTCGACACTGTATCAAGAAGCTGCCAAATCCCTGCCACCCACCGATTGCATTGCCAAGAAAACCCGCTTTTTTTCCCCTTCCCTTGCAACTGCGACTTGTCTCGCCCTCGACAATCTAGGCCTCAAGGCCGAGTCCACCCTCTCTCTCTCTCTCTCTCTCTCTGTCGCCTCTCCACTATCCCCGCTGCGCCAATGACGGCCACTAAGAAGCCCGACCCTAACCCGCCGCCGCCCACTTAACCCAATTGCTCGACCGGCAGTGGGATAGAGGGTGCCTTAGCCAGGTCCGCGGCTATCTCTCGCTATTTTTTTTCTGGGACCTCGCTAACGGGGGAAAGACGAAAAAAAAAAAGCAAAGCCCTGACAAGACATCATGGCCATGTGACCCTAGCCTGTGGGGGAGGAGGACCCAGTGGCAAGTGCCGCCTCTGCCGACTGCCCGGCCGACCCCTCCGAGTACCGCTCCGTTCCCCCCGCCCGGGCTCCGTGTGGGTTCCCCCGATTCGGCCATGGCTGACGCTGGTTGCGGCAGCACAGCGAACGCGCGATGGTTTCGCCGCTGTCAAACCTTGGGGAGAGGAGACGGAATCGGGAGTGACATTCATTACATCATTGCCTGTCATCTAGCGCACCCTGCGTCTCAATCCATCGCGCCATCTGCCTGCCCTTGCGAGCGCCGTCTGTCCTCTTCTCGTTCTCTCTACGTCTCGTCTCGCCTCGCCTCGCCCCCCCGGACCCGCCGCCAGCTCCTCGACCTCTGCCTCGACCACATGGCCCATCCGCCTTCGCGATTGGCTACCCCAGAAAATGCAACGCCATGTCCCCCTCCGAAAACATGCAAGAAAGAGAGTCATGTGTGAGTGTCCGTGACATTACCGGGCGCTGGGGGGAGGGCGCTTGCATTCCCTACCCCCAAAAAAGAAAGAAGAAAAAAAGAAAAAGAAATCGCACCAAAGGGAAATAACAGAGTGGTCTCCCTGGGGGGAAGACGAGCCCAGGGAACCGGGGCATCCAGGCCAACCACAAACACGAGACAGTCTCTGCTTATTTGAACTAATTCCATACATCAAAACGTCGTCATTAGCCCGTAATGTACTAGCATGCTGCAAGCACCTGGTAAGAAGGGGGAAGAGAGGGGCAAATGAGGGAAGGGAAGGGAAAGCTGCCACGCAGTCTCGGATCCGCTGGAAACACGAAATGTAAGCTTATCATTCATTCCTTTTCAGCTACCGACATCTTAGAGCTTGGGCCCGAAACGAAAAGAAACCCCGACAATGAGACGATAGGAAGGGCTTTCGCGAGAAAGACTCGATCGGGTTCCGAAACAACCCAGCCACGCACGCAATGTGGCAAACTTTTATTTATTTATTTTATTTATTTTTTATTCCACTCTTCCGGCTCTCCCAGTCCAATGATTTTAGTTCAAATGACTTGACTCGATCACTCCCCCCCCCCTTTGACAGAGACAGACAGGCAGACAGACAAGACACTCGTGCCTATTGATCGTTTTCGGCGTTAGGCGCTTACACGCATGCATAACTGCAGCAATGACTTTGGCTTGCTTTTCTCGCCCCCAGCCATGCCTGCATGCGTCATGATCAGATTACGCATGCCGAAGGATGTAACAATCCCTTCCTTGGCACCCAAAAAAAAAAAAAAAAATGTCTCCCAGCGGGATGGAACGGGGACGCCCGTTGCGGGGGAGGGAGGGGGAAGGGAAGGGAGGGGGGCGCTTGAACACAATTCATCTGTCTCCCGCCAAAAGTCTCTGTTTCTTCCTCCCCCCTCCTCCCTTGAGTCTTTTTCAACCGATCTTACATGTAAGTCAAGGAGGAGGTAGCGGAGGGGGAGGGTAATACAAAAGAAAAGTGAAACAATGCAATGAGGCGCATGCTATGTAAGTAAGTCGGCAGAAGTCCAGCCCAGCAAGCAAGTGTCGAGAAGAAAGGGAAAAAAAGGAAAAGCGCCGCAAGGAGACGGAGTTTGTATGCAGACTGTGGGGCGGGTGAGCTGCGCATGCGGCAAGGCGCAGGATGCTGGCGATCATGAGACAAGGATGATGAGGGCAATTAGGCCGCCGAGACAGCGCAGAATCAATGACGTCGAAGATTCTTTTTAAACTCGTAGTGGTTCCTTTTGGAACCCGTGTCTGGCATGCAGTGACTCTCACCTGGTTCAGATCGATCTGGGCAATGGTTGGACATGTCTGTTCATTGTGTACAACGAACATGCCAGGCGTTAGGAGGGCAACCTGACTGCCCGCTGGGCAACAACTTCAAAGACTTTGATGACAACTAGGTTGATATCCGATATTTAATCATCTATTGATAGATTTAAAACTATAAACCGGATCAAGTCTCCATTCCCCTTCGTTGCTTTCATATTAGTTCCTTGGCGTTCCGTCTCATCTCAGCAGATCCAGATCTCCAAATGTCACTTTGACAAGCTAGACAAGCTTTTTTCGGCTCACACGTAATAACTATTACAGTTACAATCAGATCGATATCAGTTGTCGCAGTCTTATAGTTTAATCTAGCCTATGCAGTCCGTGCCATCCTCGATTGAGACGGGCTGGATGTCACTGAGTGGCACACATCATGTATATAGTTTCATGCCGGTGTTATCTATATTACTGTAGAGGCTTGCAATTCATCCCTTCTGATTGCTCTTAATTAGTCTACCTCTTAATAACAATTGCCGCCTTGAAGACTTTTCCACAGACTACACTCGCCGTCGGGAATACACCGAGGTCGCAAACTGCCACACCGTCACGGGTACTCATAGGCAACAACCCGGTGACTCAGCCCAGCAGCAACATTCAAGGGTGCGTCGGTGGGTTTTCGGTATTAGTATGAGTTTCCGAGGGTTTGTCGGAAGTCTCGTTTTTACTCTCGCTCTGAGCGCTGAGAACAACTCCTTTGGTATCCATCATTTGGGCTGGCTGTGATGGGGCTCGCATTCATCCATAAATAACTCCAGGTTTCAATACAAACCCCTAGATACACCAAAATTGCCGTCTTAGCGTAGCAATGTCCCTGATGATAGGATTTGGTGTTGGCCTCGCACGTCTTATCAACTTCCTCCTGCGATTATCAAAGGTTTTACGGATCTTGGGGGACATGGGCGGACAGGCTGTGTCCAACCCCATGCACCATCTCGTCAAACAGGGACTGATTTGCAAAGTTTAGGATAGTACTCGTTACGAGCTAGACCTTTGAATTAGAAGACATGAGATTTTTCACGGGGTTTCTCTGCGTCATAGAATATTGTGTCCCAGCCGAGTCAAGTTTCTTTCATACGACAAGACAGATCAAATTAATTTCAATATTCAGCATCTTTTTCTAGTTCCTACAGGGTAATTACACTCATACTTTCCATGCCGAGCGTTATAATTAAATATTTATAAGCAAGTGTGGAATACTCCTCGCTTCGGTCTACCGAAAATGTCACGATATTCACCCCTTGGCCTATGCATTGACCCGGCTTCACCATCTACTCATTGTATCCCAAAATGCAAATCATTTCCTCGGACGTTATCCCAATCGGACCTTTTAAAATGACGTCCACTATTGCCAATATCTCGTAGATTAAAAACAGCATCACGGGCCACGCCAATCTTTTCCCTCATACCCCTACTAGCAGCATTGCTAGCCGCATTTCTCGCACAAACCAGGTCTGCTCTCTGTCCGCGCGTAGATCATAAGCATGACAGCGTTCTAAAGATTGATCAATTGATTGAATTGTTCAACGCCGGTACATTCCTAAGAGAGGACAAAGGACGCCCCTCTCTGACTATTTCAGGATGCCATAGGCGATGGGATAAGTAAACAGGAATTAATAAGAACCGAAAGGCAAGGAACCAAAAACAGGGGATGGCAACAGGCACGTGGCGTAACACATGTTGGTTTATTCTCGGTGCACAGGAGCAATATTAATATACTACCCTATACCTTAACTTGCCCTTGATCGTCGAGTACATCCTTTCTCAGGAGCTAAATATTTATACATTCCTTTTTATGAAACTAAGATTCTCATCTTTATAGACCAGTGAGAGATTCCTGTGCCTTCTCAATGTTGACCGGTCGGCACGGTGTCTCGAAGTTGGCTATATATTTACCCAAGTGGGTACCCTAGAGCCACTGCCCACACCGCCCCGGACTGTAAACATAGGTTTCCATCCTCATTCTGCCAAGAATTTCCCATTAGGATTTAGGAGCACCATTTATTTCTGCCTGAAGATGGAGAGGTGGGGTGAACCAGACATCTCTTGGGGCACACCCAGGCCACAAGACGCAAATAAGCGGACACAACCAGTATTCAAACAACTTTGGTTAATACCTTTCACTTATCATGAATACCATATGAGGGTGGGTTCACATGACTCAATGGCTTCTGTAAAATGTAATAAACGGTCCCCACATCTCCCATGACACTTACACGCCAGTGGCGAGTGATCGACCACCAAAGACTCCCCCAGATCCCAATGGAGAAGGTCCGCACTACCGCTCCAAGTCATATCGCAGACATGACTTACCTCGATATAGAACCAAAAAAGGCTGCGGCTACCAAAAAGTTCCACTAGTTAAGCGATACACCCCGAGTTTGAGTCCACATTAGCTCAAATGATTCCTCATTCAAAACAGTCACCTATGCGTTTGACCGCAGTCCCTCTTAATCCACCTTAGTCATAAAAACGGCAATTTGTTCCGCTTTAGTCATGAATGACTAAACATGCGAATTTTCACAAGGAATTTCTCGATATTCGTGGTAGTTGTATTTTTTTTTATACAGAGGAGTTGGTTTCTACAAGCCTCAGCACTGCCCGCCACAATGGCCATATGATGGCGATTTCTTGTTTCTTCTTCTGCGCATCACACATAGTCGCTCTCCACCAGCTGTCACTCATTCCATACACGCCCGCTCTAATATATGTATATATTTCTTATCTTGCTAGGAACAAATTACGGCGTGCCCATTAAGTCAGTCAGCGGGAGGCGTTTTTGAAGGCAAAAAAAAAAAAAAGACTGCGGCGAGCGAGTATGATGAATAAGCTGCCTCTCTCTCCCTCCCTCTTACCGAGCAACAGTAAAAGGCATGGCGTCTAACCGTCGCCTAACAGACCAGACAGTGCAGCCCGCCACTCAGAAACTCGGAAGCCACGTAATACGCAAGATATGAGATCTGTGTCAGTTCCACGTGTGTATGAGTTTCTCGGGTGGCATAGACGCCGATGCAGTCATTGTCAGCTGCAACCCACGGTGAACTACGGTCGGGTTGCGCACGCAACTCTGTGGCTTTCTCTGCTCTGAGGAGAAAAAAAAACACGCACATTAAAATTTTCTAAGAATATATATGCCTTTCCGTCAGCTCAGTCTTCTGGAAGGCCCTCGCGATGCCCCATACGCCCAATAGGGCAAAAATGCTAGAAGATGACCCAACCAATTTTCTGCCGTGCGCCACCACCAAATGCTACGGGCCCATGCTTATGTATGCAACAGGCCATATAATGCTCGTCCGTTAACACCCCCCCTCCCCTGCGTCGTGATAATCGTGAAAAATGAAGCCGTTTTGGGTATAATACAATTAGACAAAAACACCACCGAAAAAGCCAGACCCTGGTCCAAATTTACCCCATATTCACAAGACTAGCGTCCTCGTCAAGACGTAAGCAGCCACTCATTTGGCCCGCCCACACCCAGACGTGGATCACCCAGACGTGGATCATGTCATGCCCATCACGGGCAGCGCGCTCGGCACCTGTGCCACGTCGGGAGTGGCCCAGAGCCAATCAGGCATCTCAACGACGCTCTCGCAGGTCTCGTCAATGGGGCTGGTCGTCGCGGCAGAAGTCTCCGAGTGGCAGGGCTCCCTCCAGTGCGAGTGGTGGTTGGCGAACGAGCTCGCTTCCCTAGCAAACTCGGATAGGCGACTGAGGCGGTACTGATGTGCCTGGGCGGCCTCGACATCTCGGCCCGTTTTGGAGAGGGCGCGCTCCAGGTTCGCCAAGCAGGTCAGAAGTAAGCGCTCGTCGCCGTCGCTTGCGACTGCCAACCGCGTTGCCTCCTGAAACCTTTGCACGGCCGAAGCAAAGTCGCCTACCCGATAATTGTAGTTGCCCAGCTGGATGTTGACCACGGCCTGTTGCTCCTCCCCCATGTTGTAGTCGTTGTTGAGGGACTGAAGGCACTCCATGGCCTCGCCAAACTTGCCCTCGGCCTCCTTGGCCTTGCACAGCACCGCCGTTTGTGCGACTGCGAGCTCGATGAGCCAGGTGTGCTGCAGACCCGTGGCGTCGGCTCTGGTGCGGTAGTTGGTAGCAACGGTGAGGGCCTCGGCGGAGCGGCCGTGGCCGAGAAGGCAGTCGATGTGGTCGCCGTACAGAATGGCAGTAAGGTAGTTGGCCGGTCCAATTCGTTCCTCCATCAGTGGTATCAGGGTCGAGTACAGCCGCAGGGCAAGCTCAGAGTACTCGGTGAAATCTGGGGAGCCCAGGATGCTCCAGATGCGAACCATTGGGCTGTCCGGGCCGATAACAATAGGCACCAGACCAGCCAGGTAGTCCATTACAATCCGTAAAAGGTCGTTTCTGTGGTTCCGGTCCAGGTACCACAGCAGGCAGGCAGTGCGGGCGACGAACACGGGGCTCTCAGAGGCAATGATCTCCTTGAGAGACTCGAATGCCGGGTTAAGAATGGTACTGATGGAAATCTCGTCTTTTCGCATCATGGAACGATTCACCAGGGCAAAGCTAGTCATGACACGCTCAAACAATTCGTCGCTTCGGTCCACAGGTAGGCGGCTCGTGCAGAAGGAGTTGTACTCATAGTCCCAGCTGCCATTTGCAAAACAAGATTCCACGTAGTCAGTGAATAGGCCGAGAACCTGCTCAATGGGCTTCATCTCGGCTGGTGTGGGCGCGGGGCTTGGAGCCGGTGAGGGCGTATGGCAATGCACCTCGAGGAACGTCTGGACGCTGGGGACCTCACCGGCTCGGAACCGGGCAACGAGAGAGGGGTTTCTGCGAATGTAACGGTTGATGTTATCGAGGTCGACGGGCTGACCTCGGATTGTGAACTCGGAGGGCTTGCCTTGGGCATCACGCTCCGTCTTGAGGATGAGAATGGCCAGGACCTCATCGCTCTTGAGCTTCTTGTCGAGTCCCCACTTCCAAATTCTCGACTTGTACATTTTTACCCTGGAAGAGATTAGACAACTCGAGCTTGGCACGGCGATTGCGGAAGCGAATTGAGGGTGGATGAGTGGGTGGGTGGGTAAAGAGTTGGGCACCTACGTTGCCGTGAAGCGGTGGTCCCGCTCGAGTATCTCCATGACCTCCTTGAGGGACTTCTTCTCCTCTTGATACAGCTTCGTGATGATGGGGCGCTTCTTCTCCCATTCCTGGCTGGGGATGCGCTTCCGGGGCATTGATCGAGGCATGCTGATGTCGGTGTCGTCTGAGTCGCCTGGTGTCGAGTTGCGTGCAGCGGGATAGACGCTGGTGGCTTCCATGGCCATGCCGGGTGGTGGGTTTGCGGTGGTATATCAGTCAAGTAGATATGGAGCTGGAGACGGGAGGGGAGGTGTGCTGTCATATATATATATAGGGGAGCAGAGACGCGGAAGGTAGATGGCTTCAAGTAGTTGTAGACGAGGCAATGGCCAGGTGCGACGGCCGGGAACTTAAGGTTTAGAGTGTTCGCGGGATGGAAATGAGTTTGCGAACAGGGGTTCATGGGTAGAAATGACGACACCTGACAACGATATCTCAACGATTGCAGGCCTTGTAGAACTGTGGGCATGGGGGATGTGAAAGGGGGAGGGGTGTGAGTGGGTGGCTCCCCAAGGCCGGCTGTGTGGTGCGGTCACCGAGGCGCCTGGCACGGTACCACTGCGTCGGAGCTCCGTACGTGCCTCTATCGCGGGAAATCCGTAAGGGTGGTGAGATGAGTGCTCGCGGGTTGCTTCCCCTCCCTGCGATGCGGCAGACTCACCACCACCCGTCAGGCCAGGCAGAGGCCACCGAACAAGGCGGCCGTTTGACAACTGGGGCCACTTTCTGAGTGGCCGGGAGGAGGAGGAGGAAGAGGGAGGGGGGCGTGTGGTGACCGGCCCCCACAGCCCACTCATTGCGTTGGCCGTCGACTGTGCTGGGTGGTGCACAAGGCATGATCCATGTCGTCGCGATCAGCTCGGTGGGGGCCAAGGGCCTGTGATTCTGTCGTGGTGGGCGCTTGTCGTGCGGCGGTCAGCACAGAGAGGCAGAGGCATGTCGCTCCAAAAGAAAACACACTTGCATCGACCTCTCGCCGGCGGTCATGGTGGTGGTGATGCATCATGTCCACCCCCCGCCCTCTGCGCCCCCTTGCTAGTGTTTTGACAAAAGGACGTCCGTCTGGCGGGCTGGCGACGGCACCGCACCGCACTCACTGCGAGACCAGACGAAACCAGGCGGCCCGCCATGGGAATGAGCAAGGGCAAGGGCATCACATCATGCACCCCTCACAAGTCTCCGAGGGCTGAGTTGGGGGATCCGCGTCTCTCCAAACAGTCCACGGTAGCGTTTCGCTGTCGAAAAGGGCATCATGAATCGAAGGTGGTGGAGCGTCGCCTGTGGACATGAATGGCGCCCCGCTGCGTGCTGAGCCGCGGCCTTGCCTCTGGCAATTCAGCCCTATGGCTCTGCCCTATGAGGCCCCTGCAAGGCCCTGGTAGAACGCCCTGCACTGGGTCGGGGGGTCCCTGTGCGTGCGCGAGCCTAGGCTTTGGCCGGACCAGGGCACGTCGCCATTTGACACGACAAGCCCAGATGTAGCGTCACACATTGTGCATTGCATGCAAGCAAAACAGCATGGTCCCCAAGAGGAGGGCAGGAAAGTCGCCGGAGGAGGGAACCGAGATGAGACCTGCCTCGGACGGCCTTTCTCGCATGCCCAAGAGAGAAAGAAAATGATTCATCAAACGCTGACTGCTGTAAAAAAAAGAAAATCACGTCGACGAGAAATAAAACCAAAAACCGCAATCGCGGGTCCCCTGTGAGCAGGCAGTGCCCTCCTCACCCCTCAATTCGTCTCCCCTCCGTGTGCGCTTGTGCAGTGAGTGTCCGCAGCGCACAGGGCACCGAGGCATTCTACGATAGTGGGTTGCATGCACGTCCGCCTACCGACCAACAGCACTGGCCAAGTCAAGTCCGACGGACATGGGGGGCAAAGCAATTAAGGTACGGAGCTACGTGATCTTCCCACGTCACCGGTAGTCCGTACGTTGCCCGTCCCCATCTCCATCTGTATCCTACGGAGGTGTCAAAGCTCTTCTCCATAAACTTCTTCGTTCGCTTGGAAATAGCTGCGCTTCTGTGTGCCAATGGCTTCATGTAGCCCCCCAGGCCGTTGAAACCGACCGTTTCGCCCCCCCTCCTCCTCCAATCCGCCTTGGCAGCCCTCGACTCCCCGCCGGACATACGGCCCCCCCTTTCCTTTTTTCCCCCCTCCCTCCCGCACCAGCGAAAACAAGCCACCCGCCACGATCAAGATGGACGACCCTGTATGGCTCGCCACACGCCCGGCATAGTGACTGGTGTCTCGTCTGCCTGCGCTGCGAAACGCCATATTTAGGCCCCAAGGCAACCCTCTGGGAGTTGCCAACAGACTCAAGGGCCAATTGGATGCGCCCGCGGTGGGATTTGTTCCATGTTTCGGCTCGTATCTGTAGGGGACGCAGCCCAGTGGACACGGCCGGAAATTTCGTCAGTGGATCTCACTCGCCTACGCTCCGGCGGCCGCGCGCAGACGTGGCGGGGGGTTACTCGATTTCGGCGCCGGGAGATCACTACCTATTTCAAACATATTTTTCGAGGTTGCAAGGGTTCAAGTATTAAGTGGTATTAGTTTCTGCGCCTCCCGTCGGCTGCAATAGTCATCCCTCCGGCCCCCCGTATATCGTCTCATGTCCAACATGTCAACAGGCCGCGTTGGCATTCCACTGGGCCGTCTTCGACCCCCTATGTACTCCTGCTCATTTGGGCATCGGGCGCGGCAATCGCCCCGCGTATTGCGCCTCAACGGAACCGACACCGGGTCTGCTCATGTCGATCCCGGTACCACTTCGTGGTGAGCACCTTCTTGCACCTCTCGTTGCCGCATGTATATCCTGCCCGTTCTATTTTGGAGCAGCCCTCGCGCATGTGCTTGTTGCGGTTGCTGATGTTGGAAAATGTCTTGTGGCATGATGCACACTTGGCGCGACGCTCCCTTGTGCGCGCCGTGTCTGGCGATGAAAAGTCGGTCGACATGAACGACGAGCCGCTGCGCCCAACTGTCAGTCACCTGCTTTCCTCTAGCGTTTGCAATCTCGCCTTACCTGGGGCTGCTCATAGATGCCGCTGCCATCGGCCGTGCTGATTTGTCCCCGTTGAGGTCCAGCGAGAGGAGGCGCGAGTTGCGCTGGCTGGCCTTCTTCATTTCCCGGATATACGGGCTGGACCACTCCTCGCTTGCAGACTGTATATCAATGCCCGAGTCGTAGAAGTTGTCGTCAGCCTGAAAGCTGAGGAACCCTTCCACGATGGCACACGATCGGCCGTAGCCCGGCGCTGCCCTTGGGAACGGCCTGGTTCTGTGTTCCTCAGGTCCATCTTGTATGACTGTGCTGCTGTTAGTCATTGACCAAAGATGGGCGGCACCATACTTACCAGAGACGGCTGTCAGCGCAATGGAGAATGCAACCGATGCCAAGACAAGCACCACGATCGGCTGCACGTCCTTCCATTCAGCAGGTGGTTCCATTACCTCACTGACCGGCACTCCCCTTGTTTCAAACAATTCCCCTCCCAGTGCGTCCAGATCTATAAATTCTCCCAAGTCCAGGTCATCTTCGTGAAACTCGTCCGTGTCATATGTCAATCTCCCTAGTACGCTACCTATGCTCTGGAAACTCCCCACTGGCTGTATGGGGGATCGGCCTGCCCGCCCTGTCCGCCCTGCTCTACATTTCTGTCTCTTGAGCTGCTGCTGTATTGTTTGCAGCCTACTGCCCGATGATCTAGTTTTGAGTGTTTTTATTTCCTCCAAGGATATCAAGTTTTGGATCAATTCTTGGAAACGATACAGTTCATACGTATCATTCTCTGGCATGTCCAAGACGGGAACTGATTCTATGCCCCAGACGGCGCAAACAATCTCGTCAAACATGCTTTTTTCAAGACCTTGCAATAGAGTTCTCCATCGGCCGAGGTCGTTGGTGAATCTGCCTCTTTATTAGCGAGATAAACACGAGGGATGGTGGGTCATACTCGAGTTCTAGATCCTCCCGTGCATGGGTGAGATGACAGCCCAAGGCGTCAGCGACAAAAAGTAAGAAGAGCACCTCCACAAGATTGGGAGGTGCCTTGTTCCTTGTGATTTCTCTAATGCAGTCAATTCCTGATTTCCAGGTGCTCTGAGCTGTACTAAAATAAGTTGCTACTTCGGCATAAGCCACTGAAGTTGGGTGGCAGCTACACAATGCCCTCAGTCGGTCGCACCGCTCTTCCAGTCTCTGCAACAAGTTACGGCCAAGCTGCTGACGGGCCTTGTGGGTGCTGGTGTGCTGGATAGACCGAATGTGGGGTTGAGTGAATGGCTCAAACAGGGGCATCTCCGTAGAGTATGTATCTCCAAATCCTAGATCCATCGGAAGGAAGGGGATTTGCGGCGTAGGAAATTCAAGAGGCGTGAATGGCTGGGGTCCGGGGGAGGGACCAAGGGTGCTTGTGGAGGTAAAGCTTGCAGGCTGGAAATATGTGCTGGCACCAAGGCCAGAAAGAGCATTCGTAATACCCGACACACTCTTCACCGACCCTGGGGGGCTTGTGCTAGGAGCGATGGGCAAATGCAAGCTCTGCGGAGATACCGAAAATTGGAACTGGGAGGACGCCGGCTGAGGCAACATGTCACAGACGAATGTGGCAGGGGAGGAGGATGGCTGGGGATATTCCATGAGGATTTGTAGCATGTCCATCAATCCGTTCTGTTGGGCCAACGCCGTGGCTTGCGGCATGCCTGCAGAATAAACAGGCCCGGTTTTGAGGAGCAGGCGTGCAATTTCCATCTGGTTCCAGTGCGTGGCAGCGTAGAGCGGTGTGAAGATGCGGTCCTTGTCAATGGGGCCTTGGAAATCGTCCTGAACATACCCTTCAAAGGTGGCATGGTCGTCACCGATGAGATGCTCTACTGCCTCGGTCTGGCCGAGGCGGATGGCGACATACATCGGATCGTATGTGACGTCGGGATACTGGGAGTCTTGGATCTCGACGTTTGGCTTTTTGGTGCGGTCGATGAGGCCCAACACGTACTGGTAAATATCCAGGTAGCCATTATCAAGCACTTCAAGGAGCAGCGCTTGGTCATACTGGATTTCAACCTCCTTGGACCGAACCTTGGCTTCGCAGAAATTTCGAAGCTCCGCATAGTTTCCCGAGCGCGCCAGGTCGGTGAATCTGAGGTTGAGCGCCTCGAGATACTTTTCCGTATCATCATCCGAAATGAGGCCGAGCTCAAAGCAATCCTCAATCTCATTTAATCCGTTGCTGACATTTCGCGTGTGGATGTCTTGCAAGTGTGCAGCGCACAGGATTTGGCGCTGACGGAGGGCATCCATGTTCATGCCATCGTACAACGCGCGCTCCAGCAGCAGGCCCTCTACAAGGAGCTGCATTTCGGACGTCACGTCATCATAAGGATACCTTTCACGCAGCTGGGAGAGGTGGGCCTTTAAGACTTCATACTTGGAGAGAATGGTGTTGAAGTCCAATTCCAGGGATGCAAATGACGTCGGGTGCTGAATGGCAAGGCCCACGGCCTGTTGGAGGCCGAGACTGATTATCTCGACCGATATGCTTTTTGAAAGCCTATCCTTTTCCACAATAAAGGACAAGGTAGGCATGGAACATCTGGCCCCAATCTCGACATATTTGCCAGAGCCAGATGAGAGCGCGCGGTAGACGTGCCCGCTAGGTTTCAATTAGTATGGCCGGCGAGAGAATTTCTCATGCTCACCTTCCGAATAGCTCAATGTATCCGAAATAGGGACCCTCATCGGGCGGGAAGATGGATCTCTCAAGTGTTGCAGCCTGGAGGCGGCTCCTCTTCACTGGGATATCAATCGGCTGCGTCATGGCTACTGATCCGACTGGGCCGACCCAACGGCATCAGTCACAAACCACCTTGCCTTGAGCAACAGCCACTCCGGGTGTTGCCACAATAGTGAGGAATCAAATTCTCGGAAGGAGGAATAATTTGCGAAAAAGAAATTGCCCTCGAATGTGTATGAATGCCGATTGTGATGGGTTGGCCGTAGTCAGCACACAGCGGCCAACCAGGGTTGCAGTGAAGAGGGGCTGAGAATTAGGAATCGCCCTGTCATGCGCACCTAAACGAGGTGGCACTACAGGTGCGCCTTGCGTGCCTGGTCATGGGGCAGCGAGATCAACACGGCGAATCACAGGCACTCATTCTCGGGAGATGCGAACCAGTTGCGGATTTAAGTCGCATCCATGCCCGTCATGTCAATTGTGAAGCTGTCGCAAGTTGATGGCTGCCATCTTAGGAATTGGACGTAATTGCCGCAGTCATCTTCGTACAATGGCCGTCATAAAGCCGCATCACGAGCCCGGCAACGCGCAACGCCGCAACGCCGCACCAACGCGGTTGTTGCCGATCAATTCTCGCCGTTTCTCGATGGGGTCTCACCGCGGCGTTGGTTGAAGAGGTCCTCCATGTAATTCCACTCCCTGACCACGCACAACGGGCACTGAAGCCTGACACCAGTTGAAAAATAGTCAACCATGTTTTTCCACCGATGGCCCTCTGCTTTCTCCCATTCTACAAGGCTTACTTCGGATCGCAGACCGTTCCAGTAGGTTTTGCGTGTCGGGAGGTACCTGACACAGTCGACGCAGAGTCCCCAGGCGCGGCTTGGCCGGCCGCGGTCGTCTCGAAGCCGGAGCTTCTGGAGGAGGGCGTCCATATTAACACAGGTGCATCGCTCAGCCTCCTGGTCCCGAAGTCTCGGAACCCACTTGGCCATGTGAATCACGCGATCAGGCACCATGAGCCTGCACATGCCCGATATGCTCAGTAGAGCCTTGCATGATGTTGCTAGACACACGGCATCGACAATCGACTCGACCTGCTCAAAAATTTGCGCAACGATTTCAGGTGGGAGCATGCGCAAGAGCAGTGAGGAAGAGTCGGCACGAGTATCGGTGAGCACCTAGTGGCGATCAGCTATGAGCGGGATGAAGCGGGGAAGTGGGACTTGCATCGTGCGGGATCTTGAACGGTATCAACGAGAGGCAGCGCTTGGGCCTTATGGGTATTCGTTTCCGTCGCAGGCGATGCATTGTGACGGAATTGGACGCCGAAGTGATGAATGATGAGAGTTTGAGGGGCGATGATGGCGAGCGAGCAGAAGGTTGGTGGCGGAGGTTCAATGCTCGCTAAAATACGGTGGATTGCGAAACGTCACCTCCGACGGCAAAGGCTCAGGTTATTGCTCTGAAGGCATTTGTGCTCCTCAACCTGATACACATGGGCTCTGCATGGGAAACAGGCTGAAATTTGCACCAATCCAGGTCAGCCCAGCGTAGGTTTTCGATGCGATACGAAAACACGAAACCTGCTATTTGTAGGGTAAGCAACTGCACTAACTGAGGGGACACCTGAGGAGGCAGTGCTCCTATCAAAGTCTTACTCATATTTCGTCGCTGCTGAATTAACGAGAAATAAAAAGAACCCCGTAGCGCAAGAAGTGTTGTCGGTGGGCAACAATGAATCCTGCTATATCCCACGATATGGGCCATTAATCCAATTCCATTTTTGTACGCACACGCGCTTGGCATCATTTTGATGCCACTGTCCCCAAATGTCCCCCGCAACAGATGAACTAGCTGAGCGAAATCCTCCCCATCTATGCAAATGCCTCCATACATTATTACGCGAGATATCGCGACAGTCTCCGAGACAATGATAGCTTGCTAGCTCCAAGTTCCACGGACTGTTGCCTTCGCTGCCGTGGATGGAAATAGTGAAGTCGGAAAAACAATGCTGACAAGAACGTCCGACTGTATCACAGTCGACGAATTTTCTATCAGGACGATTAAGCTCGGGGATGGGTTGGGCTCTGTATCTTTTGGAGGCGAACCGATCGTTAAAGCTCGACACGTGTCGGCAGATAGGCAAGTTGATAGAGAACAGCAGCCGTCGAAAGTCTGACTGTGATACCCTTGGGCCAGAAACCCCATGATGACGAGCTAGGAATAACTCGTTGTCGATAATCTTGGCTGAATAT
The DNA here is from genome assembly GCA_020623665.1 of Calonectria multiphialidica. Classification (NCBI taxonomy): domain Eukaryota; kingdom Fungi; phylum Ascomycota; class Sordariomycetes; order Hypocreales; family Nectriaceae; genus Calonectria; species Calonectria multiphialidica. Next base: position 65,673 of record JAHVYC010000136.1, read on the forward strand.
TTGTGCGAGAATTTCCAGAGCGATGTCAGTTCCATGGCTTCGGCTTCATCATCCAATTGACCTTCAAGGACATGCTGGAGTTGTTCCTCCTTCATCTTGAGTAAGTTCTGCCGGGTGCGCCTCGTGACATGCTTGCGTTTCTCAATCATCTTTAGTCCCACGTATTGTTTTATTGTCATGTAGCGATCAAGCGGGAAATGCTCTGGTATGTCATGGACCTTGTTAAAAGAGATATCCCTTGCAAACTCGAAACTATGCTCCAAGCTTTCAATGGGGAGGCCGTGTGTTTCTCCGTAAAAATGACGGTTCATAACTAAATGCGCCTCGGAAAAGTCGATTCCTGGTCCCGCACCACCAGGTTCCCAGCGAAGCTGGAACTCTTCGTAATTCTTCTCCGCCCGCCCCCCGAGAGCGACACTCCCTTTGTGTATCTGAGCGCCTTTGGTTCCACATACGCGGTGCTCCTGACCCTGCCAACCTTTCGGCTCATGGGGGTCAAATTTACACAGACGTTCACAAATACTGCAAAAGAATTGGCATGGAGCTGACGATTCTATCCATGCTAATAGGTGGAGTTCCGGCTCTGTAAGTGGCGGCAGTTTGCCATCTGGATAGAGATACCTGAAGAGTGGCTTGCAAGAGCTAGAGCAAGGCGCGATGAAATTGTGAGTTGGTTGGATATGAGGAGAAAAACCTCCAAGGGTACTGCAAGCAATGGCCTTGATAGGTTCTCGTCAAGTGCCGGCTGTTTTGGGTGTGCCATGCCGGATAGTTTGGCATTGGATTGGATGAGAGAAGGAATTTCCGGCCAAGAAGGTCTGTATACTAGAGAATAAAATACTAAGGGTATAATGAACGGATAGACCCCATTGTCTGGGGTTATGGCTGTATTAATAACCTGATGATTGTATTGTTGGTCCGTCCAAGCTCCAGGCAGCAATGGGGCGGAGGCCAGAGCCATCGGGATCTAGTAGATCGGCCAACGACCAAGATGTATTACAAAAGTTTGAACTGCGTGAATTATGAAAGACACGATTCGTTGATTTTGATTTTTATGTGGGAAAACTTTACCTTCAACGAGCTACGCAGAACTACTCATCCGGTTTCGGGTGGCTGTTGGGATTCGAGAACAAAATGGCGAAGCCTACGGATACCACAAAATAAAATGGTAAACAATATTCTGATTTTTTTTGTACCAATATTATAATAACCGATAGGCAAGGTCATCCAAAGTTGTTAAATACTGACTGTATCCGCCTGCGAGTTGCTCTCATAAACTTGGGCACCCCCTCCTGGGAAGGACTGGCCGGGCCTGCTGTTTTTTTTATTGAACATAAAATCTATCATAAATAAGACCCGAGTATTAGTTTATCTTAGTCTACTTATTTAGTTTTCCACGTTGTGAAGCGTGTTGAGACTTGAGGGGTACCTTGAATTCGCGATGTGCTGATTCGTTGTCTGGCCACGACCCTTAATTGAAGCCCCACGCGCCACAGCACCGCGCCAACGCGTTAGGACGCGTTTTCCACTTTACGCCTCCCACATAGGAGACGAAAATCACCCACCGACACTACCATCACCACAACAACACCACCTCAGCCCAGCACAAGGCAAAATGTTGCGTCAAGACTTCAATCGGATCGACCCCAAGAGACGAAATGTTCTCGACCACCGCAAAAAGCAGTTTGCTGTCCCGCAGTACAAGAACCTCGAATACCCCCATCGTCTCAACTTTTACTCGGAAGCCCCAACGGCCGACATTACTCTGGAGCAGTTTGAGCAATGGGCGATTGACCGCCTGAGGGGTAGGCCACACGCAATCTGGATGGATGCCAATACTGACCCGCTGCAGTGCTCGCCGAGCTGGAGGCATGCTCGTTCCGCAACAAGACTCCCGCCGAGACGGCCGCTCACATGAAGCCCATCCTCGACAAGTATCTGCCGCTAGAAAGGGCCAGTTCGGGATCTTCGAAGCTTTGGAACCAGCGACAGAAGGACCACTACAGCCATTTCATCCTCCGATTAGCCTTTTCCTCCACTGAGGACCTGCGTCGCCGATTTTCGCGTGTCGAGACGATGCTCTTCCGTATGCGATTCAACGACGACGACCTGACTGAGCGAGCGGAATTTGTGTCGGCGCTCGACATTGACTGGTGGGAATCAGTCACAGAAGACGAAAGACAGGAGTATGCTGCGGAATTGGCTGCCATGGCACCCCTTAGGAAGGGTGGCAGTGAAGATGACACTTGGTTCAAAGTGGACTGGGATCGAGTCCCTGAACTGGTCGAGAGCCGAAGGGTCTTTATGAAGGGCGGCAAGGCCTATGTGCCAGGCCGAGAACAAGCGAGTATGGTTGTCGCAGAGTTCACAACGCGACTAGACCGTCAATTAGAGGTAAGGACCCCGCGTGGACGGCGCTGTTCACATGCTGACTTTTGCAGTTGACTGCCCGAGCTCTCCCACGACTTGATGAAGATGACCGCCTTACCCCCATTCTCAACCATCTCTCCAAGAACTTCATCACACCGGATGCCTCCTACATGTCTGGCACATCTGCACCAGTTGGCGCACAGATTACTGCGTCCAACATTGACAACCTGTCACAGCATTTCCCTGCATGCATGTCACACTTGCATCGCTCACTTCGCCGGGATGCCCATCTCAAGCACTATGGGCGTCTCACGTATTCGCTCTTCCTCAAGGGAATCGGTCTCAACTTGGAGGAGTGTTTGCTATTTTGGAGGACTAGCTTCAACAAGTTGACGGACGAGCAGTTTAACAAGGAATACCGCTACAACGTGAGACACGTGTACGGCGATGTAGGTGGTGACTCGAACCGACGGGGTGGTGGTTACAGTCCCTTTTCCTGCCAAAAGATTCTCACAGAGCACCCTCCTGGACCTGGAGAAGCCCACGGATGTCCTTACCGACACTTTAATATGGAAAACCTCGCCTCGTTGGTGCAGGCGATGGGTGTGACCGATCGATCTGTGATCCAGGGCATCAAGGAGGACAAGGACAAGCAAAAGTATCACATGGCATGCAACCGGTAAGTCTGCATTGGATGTCCGAACTGAGCATTGTCTAATCAGCAACAGCGTTTTTGAATTCCTTCACAAGCCCGAGATCCGCAAGGCCAAGGACGAGGGTGTCATGACACAGTCCCAACTCGAGACTATTGTGCATCCCAACGAGTATTTCAAGCGCAGTTATCTGCTCAAGAATCTCGGAAAAGAGACGGACACTAAAATGGAGGACTAAGGGATGTATTGCGCTAAACGAATATATGTATGCTATATCATGGCCCTAACTGCATAGATGTTTGGGCTGGTAATGTCTGAGATTGGAGGGAGTCTGGCGTTGGACAAAGGGCCACATGAAACTAGGTCAAAGTGAGGGAGTTGAGAATCGTTTAATCACCATGCCATGTCTTGACGAAATGTTTGCGTCATAACCGCGTACATGGCATTTATGCCATGGCAGTGAATAATTGTGTCATTCCGTTACATGTTTCATCACACGACCGTTGAATACGGCGTCGACGAGCGAAACTGTATCAATCAAGAAAACGGCGGGCCTCAATTTTGCATCTATCGGGTTGGTGTTGCAATGCAGCCTCATAATTTAGCGGTCCATTCAAGAGACAGCACACCCGCCACTCTGGTCCGAAGCTACTGTCCAACCGCAAGCCCTGCATCGTCCATTACGCCAATACGACACAGGTTCTCAGCCTCATATCGAGTCTCACATTTCATTTTTCTTTTTTTTCCTTTGCTTCCCTCCCCCCCCCCTGCGCTCCTCCACCCCCTAGGTTGCTTCCCCCCCCTGCACACCCCGGGTAGACCGCCGGCTGTGCGTCTCGTAGCTGCATCTCGATCCCATTCAGGTCGCTAGCAGGCATGCAACGGCGACGGACAGAGATGCGCGATGAGGTCACAGGGTGCTGCGGTGCGGGATGACGAAACAGACCGGGACGGCAGGGGACCCAGGGGATTGTCGGGGTCTACAGCATGTAGGGGAGAGAGGGAGAGCAAGGGGGAGGCTAGCGGGATGGGGAATGGGGTGGTCGCGCGCCTGGGCGGGCGTCAATGAGGGCATTCCCAATGGGGGAAATTGGCGCATGTATGTGGATGAGTTGCATTGGTGGTGGTTGGGGGTGCGAGGAGGGCGGGAATGGGACGCACCTCATGATGCTGGGCATGGGCGGTGGAGGAGGAGGAGGAGCAGTACAGTACTGTAGATAGCAGGAGGAGGGTAGCAGAAATGTCCAAGACATACATGATACATGGGCCTCCCAGAGGCCACAACGCCGTTGGGTTGCAAATGAGAAATGAGAATGGCATTGTTCGCATTTGCCTTTTGGCTGCTGCCTCGAGAGGTGATCTTCAGATGATCTCCCGAGATACTGTACGCACCGAGCCTGCACAGACCTTGACCGGTGACATGACGGAACGACTCAACTCCCCTCACCCACGACACAGTCAAAAAAACGGTCTGCGTCGTCTTCACCTGCGCCCCTCCCTCCTTCATCTCCTCCCCACGGGCTGCGTGAGTGCCGCGTCTGCCAAGCGGGAATCTCTGGCTGGCATTCGCCGGGAGAGCCAGTCCTCGACGTCATAACAACATCAACCGCGGTGCTCCGTTTCCCGACCGCCGCTCATTCGGCCGTCTGCCCTACGATTTTGGGGGGCAGGAGAGGGGTCGCCCGGCCCGCGCACGCCCCCCCATGCCCCATGCCCCCCCGTTCCCCCCAATCCCAGCAATGACATCGTCCAAGCTGCAAGCCACCCACTACCTAAACCGGCCGACAAGTCTTTGGCTCCTCCGGGGCGGGGAGTCCAACCTGGGATGGGATGGGCCACAAGGACACTTGCTTCTGTTGCAGCGTCGCACTCCATGGGATAGCGGCAGAACCGGGGGGCCATAGCGAACGAGGATGCCAAGGGGAATGGCACAAAAGGTTAAACGGGGCCCGGCCCGACCTTGGTCTGGATTGGTCGAACAAGATCGCACGTGTGGTGGTGGTCAGGGCCCGGATGGGATGGAAAAAAAAAAAAAAAAA
>JAHVYC010000136.1:70762-129151 GCA_020623665.1 Calonectria multiphialidica
AAAAAAAGGTGAGAAAAAAAAGGAAGAAACCGAACAAGTCCGCGGGGTTAACAGGAGCTTGTTTGATGAGCTGTAGATGAAGCCTACGGGGCCTGGGACATTTGACTCTACGAAAGAGGCAGCCGCCTGCAATGACGTTTGACCGCGACAAGTCTGTGAGCCGGTGAGCAGGTCGGCGCGCTAGCACGCAGAGATGCCAGAGACATGGCTGTGGGTTTGAGACGTCAGACGCGCCGAATCCTCAGGCCAAGAGGTGAGATTTGCTTGAGACATACATGCAGACGACATGGAGGCGATATCGAGCTTGCTTGCTTGCTTGCTTGTGTCCCAGGAGACGCACGCCTAAGCTCCACCCCGGCTTTCACCATCCCGCCCAGCCAATGCCGAGCGTCCGCACCGCCGAACTCCCGGCGGCAGACGCAAGACGTCGTTGACACAGAGACAAATGCTTTGGGCTTTGTGGCTTGCGGCTTGCCTCTTTGCCATGTTACCTTCTTTCAGAATCCCATGTCCGGCGTGTAGCCCCCCCTCCCCTCCCCCTCCCCCATCCCATGGCCTTGTGCAATCGGTGCTAACCACGCCGCCCCGACAAAGAGGCCGAGCCCGCCCATTCCCGGCCAGTTCGTGAGAAAGTCAGGGCGAGAGACATGCTCTTTGTTCGTATCTGCATCGCCCGGCCCCCCGCCGCAGCCCTGTTTTTTTCCTAAACCCTTCCCAGCAGAGCCCATTCCAATCCTGTCCAGCGGTCCATCCCAAACAAGGCCCCAACCCCAGTCGGTTGCTATTACTGTCATGGCTTTGCTCGCGACGAGGATAACATCCCGGTTCTGGCTATCAGCTCTTCCCAGCTGGCGCCCGCGACCCCCCCTGTTTGGTTCCCGGTCTATTTTGAGACATCGCGGCGACAGGTTGAAACGAAACAACATCTCAGACAGCACATCTCACCCTGCTGCCAAAAACAACGATGTGAATCACATCACCACGCATGCACACAAAGACCTCTCCCGAAGCGCGACCACACCACCACCCGTTTTCCCGGCTGAACCCGGGGTACATCAGACAACCCCAGGCCACCACCAAACCCGCTTCAGCCCATGATGCAAGAGAAAAAAAAAAAAAGGGCCTGTCCTGTCCAGTCCAGTCCGGTCCAGGGCACCGATGCGACGGAACAAACGGCGCGGGAACGCATGAACAACTCTCTTCCTCGTAATCGCAAATGGAAGCTGCCAAATACATGTGCAGATCATTCCGTTGGCAGAAAACCTTCTTTTTCTTTTTTCCTATTCCTCATCCCGTCCACCCCCATCCCATCCACCCGATATGCTACGTGACATGGTGGTGTTGTCAGTTGGTCGCTCGCGCCCGGTGTCAGCCACTAGCAGGCTAGCCTGGGCGAGTACCGGGGCCGGAGCCGAAAGATCGGGGCAGCTCCAGGTTTTTTCTTTTCTTTTTTTCTAATTGCTTTTCCATCCTTTCAGTTCAGCCCGGACCAATTGGCCTCTGGGATTTCCGATGGGGCTAGCAAGGAAGGGGAGGGTAGGAGAAGAAAAAAAGGGAACAGCATGTGCGTGCATGCGTTGTACGTACGTAGTAGGCATGCACAATTGGTTTGGCACGACATTCTGTCGTCCAAGCAAAAATTCGACGGCGCGCGGAAACGTTTGCACCCGTAGTCCGTCTTGTGAGCAGCAGCGCTCTGGTTCCGCGCCGGCGAGGGGTCTAGACGTCTTGGCTTGGACCTCTTTGCCTGGCAGGTCATGTCGGCGATATTTCGCCTGGGAGGAGGCGCCAGACCGGACGAAATAGACGCCCGTGCCTCCCCATCTCAGAAGGGGACGCGGACGCGGACGACTTGTTATTTTGGTCTCTTCTTGGTCCAAGAGGCGCGCCGAGATGGCGGCATCTAGTTAGTCAGTTAGTTAGTTAGATGGAGGGTGGGAAAACGGGAAGTAGCCATTCCATCCCAGACTTGTCTTGCCGCGGCCGACTCAGTTCCGTTGCAGTCTAGCTCGTTTGCGTGGTCTGGCGGACCATCGTGACACTGTCTTTCGTGGGAGTCAAGTGTGTCAAATGACACACAGAAGCCAAAGCACACGCACACGCACGCAACGCAAACATGCAAGCAAGGCAAGCCAAAAAAGCGTTTTTTTTTTCTCTCTCTCTCTCTGTCCCGAGATGGAGATGGGGCGGGCGGTCTTGCGGGGCCTGGGCCTTGACCAAAGCGAACGCCAGGGCGGACATAGAGGTATCCTGGTGAATGTCCCATCGGCTATCCGTCCTAAGACCTGCATCCCATCATTTCGCACTGGCGCGCTTTTTTCTCTCTCTCTCTCTGCCTTTTCCTTCTGAGTTGGTTGGGGAGAGGGAGAGGGGTGGTGCTTTCCCAGAATGGAGTCGTGGATTCGCTGGCAGCGTGCCTTTGCAGGGTGCCGTCAGGCGCTCTCACAAATGACAATCTCACATGCCTGCCGCCAGACGCGCAACATATGACCTCGCTCCGGATGTCGTGCGCAAAGGCGAGAGAGACTGAGAGAGAGGTAGGAAGGGGGGGGAGGGGTAGCGGGAAGCAAGACAGTCAGGCGAGAGAGACGGTCTGAGAGTCATAGTGAGAGAGTCATATCGAGCCGTTGCAATTCATTCATTTTGTCTACGTGGGACTCGTTCCCGTCGTGCTACATGATGCCATTCCCAGTCCAGCATGGTTTCCCTGCCCTAACTTAAGTCTCGTCCCTTTTTCCGCACCACCCCTCCCATGTCCGATTCGCAAAAAAAAGACAAAAAGGAACGAAGAGGGGAGGGAAAAAGCGAAAAAGCAACAAAGCCTGACCACCACCACCACCGCCAACACCCCCCTCCCCCAGGCCCAGGCCCAGGCCCAGGTCCTTGACCTTGGAGGAGTAAAAAAAAAAACCAAATCCATGGGGGTATCCACTCGGTCATTCTTGACCGAAACAAACGTAAAAAGGAATGGCAAGAGAAAAAGGAAAGAAAAAAAATGCTTGTAAGTGGGGAATCATCGCAGAAAAAAAAAACAGGGCTGTACATGCGATTGGTATACTTTCTCGGCAGACAAGGGGAAAAACATTTTAGCATCTTGAAAAAAAGAAAAGAAAAAAGAAAGGAAGAAAAATAACAATGAAACAGGGACCCAGAAAAAAACAATAAACAGAGTGGCGAAAAATAAAGAACAGCACTCTCTGTTTCCCCATGCCAGACACGCAGCAATGCTTGATATCATAGATAGCAATATGCATGTTCCAAGCGAGACGCAGGAAAAAACGCCACCCTCTGTCTCTCTCCTTTTGTCCTGCATCGCATCGCATAGCACCGCATGATGACCTCGGTCCCCCTCTTCCTCATGATTTTTTTTTTAATTGCTCTCTGGGTTGGCGGCGATGGACGGGCCCCCCGCTCAGTTGCTGGAGTGGTGAGGGCATCACCCTACCTGAACCCCCCCTCTCTCCTCCCCCTCTTCCAACGTAGGCGGCTGCATGCGCCATTGCAGGCGAGTTCGGTGGTGTAAGTCGAGCTTTTTGGCTGCATATTCACCTGCTGCATGCAGTGCGCGACTCCGTGTCCAATCCGTGTCCTTGTAAAATTCCACCCGGCTTGGCCCTCTCCCCATTTGGGGGATGGAGGGGGGGACCCTTGTGCGCAAGCGAACGGGAATGCGGCTAGAGCGCGGCGGCGGTTCGTTCGTTGCGCGGGTACGGCGTTATTGTTCCAAGTTCCCTGTCCCGTCTTTTGCCTGCGGTGATAATTGAATGATGTTGCTGCTGATGATGATCTGACTTCCTTGGCCACAAAAATCCCCCAAGTGGAGCCCAGGAGGCCGCTCGTTAAGGCTGGGAAAAAGGAGGACAAGGCAATTTTTCTTAAACAAGGGTTGCACACACACATAAACACGAATGGGAACAGGAGCGGAAATAAGAGTCATGGGGTTTAAAAAGTTTTTTTTCTTCTTCTGATATCAAACTGAAGGGCCACCAATCGACCTCGGTAGATTAAAAAACAAAAATGTCGGGCACCAGGCCCTATAAATGTTGTTGATGCACAGCACAGACCGGTTCCCCGTAAGGAATCCTACAGGACCGATGAGAATTTGCCAGGGTGTGTCCCTCATAGAAATGTAAAAAAGATCAGGTGGGTTATGAAAAAGGGGGTAATTGAGAGAAATAAAAAAAATTTATACAATGGTAGAGGGGTTGTGGATATTTGAGGGGAAAAGCCCTGAATCCGGTGATCCGATCAGGATCCCGGTGTTCGGTTTGCTTGGGGCTGGTGTTGTGTGTGTGTGTGAAAGCTACCGGGTTCCGCCCATGGCAGACATGCGTGCATGCCTTAGACGGTGGTGATCCGGAGGCTGACGAGGCCCTGGTCCCCGGACATGCCGCGTCCAATCGCTTGGAGGCTGGATGTATCGAATTGGGCCAGGCAGGCAACGTGTCGGTGCGGCGCAAGGAGTCGTTGACTCGAACACATGTCGAGACAATTGGTGTCGTGTGCCGCGTGTTGCTTTGGGGGGTGGGAGGGGATGTGCCTCTCTTTGGTGTAAGTAGAGGACTGCTTCGCCATATCCCAAGGTGTTGGGTATCCTGGGGCAGAGGCGAGCCCGTTCATCCGTCAATGAGACGGAGAGGTGATGCGCTCACATAGTTGTGCGCAGGCGACCTTGCGCCGGTTGGGGGGGTTTGTTTGTTGTGGGTAGGAGATGTTTTGTCGTGTCCAGTCTATCGAATTCATGATGCGAAAGCTGATTGATGCAGGGTCTCCTCCAATAAAATGCAAGCGTTCGTAAAATAAGCCATAGGTCTCGTCAACTTTGTTCAAAAGAGTGAGCCGCCAGGGCTGTCACTCTTTATTTGTATCCAACCATCTTGGCGCAGCGCTCGCAGTAGTAGAGGTTGTGGGCGATGCGGACCATGCCCATGGCGGTGATATCGTCGGTGGAGGTGGCCTCGACGGAGCGGGCGCATCGCATGCAGCGAAGGACCTCGACGGAGGCGATGGGGAGCTGTACAGAGTCCATGCTGTGTCGGTGTGTGTATCCAGAGGCAGATGCCGAGTCGGAAGAGAAGTCAGAGTCGGAGGCGGTGGATGAAGTTGAGGAGTCGTAGTGCTTGGGGGAGGGCATGGCGATGTAATATATCTTTCCAAGACCAGGGACAAAAAGACGGGACGAGGATGGGATGTGCTGGCCCTGGGGCTTGGCTGACTTGGACCTGGCCTGTGCTACCAGGGTGTGTGGTGTAGTAAATTGAACAGGGCGACGAGGCAGCACGGCTCTGCAGGTGGCTGAGGCTTAGTCTGGCTGGTCGCAGGTGCACTGGGCTGAGGACGACGATGGAAGATTGAAGGGTGCTTGATGTTGGGTCCCTGGAAGAGTGCTTCGGGGCCGGCGTGTATTTTAAGACGAAGCGAGTCGGGGGGCGTGCGCGAGTCGACTTGTCACTAGAAGCTGTTGCGAACGAGGCACGGGCTTCTTCTTCTTCTTTTGGGTGTGGTTTAGAGTAGGGTGAGGCAGGATGTGAGAGGGGACTGAAGGCTTATGAATGAAAAAGGGGAGATGGGGCCGAGAAGAAGGGTCTGTTTGTATTTTGCTGAGGAGCCAGATCGTCGATGGCTACGGAACTGTCGAGGGGAGTGCGCGGCATGGAGTAAGGATCGGCAGCGGTCGCGTCTTAAAGCCAGGGCAGGCCCAGGCAAAGGTCCAGGCTGGGGAGATGGGGATGCGGGCGATGGCTTGCGCGGGTCGCATGCATCAAGGCGGAGAGGGCGGAGGTGCGCAGTTGCAGCGAGAGAGGAGGGGGGGTGTGTAGGCGTGTGCGAGAGCGAGGTGAGAGAGGTGCGAGGTGCGAGAGGTGTCGGGCGGGGGGGCGTGTGCGACAGAGGAGGATGGATGACTCTAGCATCCTTGGCATGGGCACCTCCCCTCTGGACCCGAGGCTTGGGCTCCTTGGGCCCTTGGGCTTGGAGAGTTATGGATGCAACGTTAAGCACATCCGGCTGCTGGTGGGCGCTCCGTAAAGGCCTGGGCGCCCGCTCCGTTTCGACGGTCTGGTTTATGCATTTATGCGATTGCGCCCGCGCGAGCGCTGGGTGCTGCCTTGGCCTGCTTGGCCCTGCTGGGCTTCGCTGGGCCTCGCTGGACCTGTTGGGGCGCCGAGATATGGTTATTTCGGGGATGCCAGGCGACCGTCCAGCCAAGCTGTTGGGCGTGGCGGTAGCGACCCAGCACGCCATTCATCCTGGACTGTCAATTCATCCGTTGTCTGCTCTACCAGAGGCGCCCGGCTGTTTCGGAGGCGTCTGGTCGGCTGAGGTGCTATATCGCTGACAAGTGCGAGGCTGGGTCGCAAATACAGTGGGCGAGAGTGGGTGATGCTCCAGCATCCCGACGGAGCTCGCAGGGCCGCTCCTGATGCCACTACTGCTGCAGGCACTACGAATACGCTCTCCGGGGTATGCGGGCGCCTAATCGGGGTGAGCCCTGTCGCCGGCCATCAACAAGCTTTGGTGACTACGACTCACTGCAACTCTCTGCCGTAACCTCCCTGCTCGGGACTTCTGTCGGCCTTGAAATGTTGTCTTGTCTCAGGCTCTGTGCGCCGTGCCACCTCAAGCTCCCGCGTCTGGGTCATGCTGAGTTGTCCGCTGTTGACGAGGTGAAGTGAGTCAAAAAGAGGAGCCGGGCGCCTGGACCAGCTTGCAGGGACGAAAACAAAGGCAGAGAGGGCCCAAACGAGGATCGTACAGCAGCTGGGCTTGGGGGGCCGACAGGGATTGCGAGAAAGGCAACTGTCCAAACGATCCGAATAGGGCTGTCTGCTGAACGCCATGTCTAAGGCAGAGGCAGTCATGTACCAAGTAGGCGTAGGCTATTTGCATCGGCATGGGGGGACGAGCCGTGAGCCGTCCGCCGAACCACGGCCGGATGCTCGGTCGCCGCGTATATCCCATCATCGCCATGATCTGAGCCGTCCAACCCCAGCTGCCAGCAAGCCCATCGCGATCGCGACCGGCAGCCACGGCGACGGAGTGGTCATCCGACAAGCCTACATCCGGTGGCCTGTTGGTCGTCTACGTGATTAGAAGGGGGGGCTTGAAGCTTGCGTACACTGTTTCACGCATACCGCGGCCAACGAATCGTGTGCCCAAGGAGACACATTGATAGGAGGAGGGCCAAGCTCCTTTCTGTGACTGTCGGCCCAATTCCAGCGCCTTCGAGGCAGTGAAGCCCGCAAATGGCAATGAACACGCTACGATCACAAGCCAGGGGCAACCCTCTCCCCGGGAGCTCTCATCCAAATGCCAAACCGCGTGTCCCACTGGGCTTTGACTGCTGAATAGGCAGCACCATAACTAACAATGCCCCAATGCCTCGCTGTCAACCAGGAACGCGAGCAGGGGACCTGCCTGTCGGCTGAGTGTACAGGACGGGACTGGAATGCGGATGGTGCCCGGCTTCCCGGGTCGGATCCTCCTATGCAAGCTACGGCCCACGGGGCCCACGACTTTGTGAAATTCTTTTTTTTTTCTTTCATTTGATCTGGGCCCTTTGGGCCTTGGGCGGTTGGACCCTTTGCTGTCGGGCGCTGATATTGAAGAGGCCCTGACCTTGTCTGTTGATGTTGAGGGCCTGAACCGTTGGGCTGAGCTCTTGGGCTAAGGCTCTGGTAGCCTAGTAGTGCCTCTGTCGTGCAGGAGAAGGTTTTTCATGGTGTTGACTATGATTAATTGTGTCCATGCAAGTGCGGACGGTTGGCGGTAAACGGCAGCCTGCCACCTCCAAGCATAGCATCCGCACCACGCACGTCCGCCCATAGACGGGTACTTTTGAGAGTCTCACCGAGCAAACGGAGTTGAGGACAGGCCAATTGTGCATTATGGTTGGCGCATAATTAAAAAGATGAGCTTGGCGTGTTGGGCATAAAAGACGACTAATCGGAAAAGTCAACTCGTAATCCATTAATGCAAGCGCTCTTCGGCCTCGGCGCGGACGGGCCTGAATGTCCCTCACCACTACCGGGCTTTGACGGGATGCCATTGAAATCAATCTGCTTCAAGCTCATGGAGCTCCAGGAGCTTGGCTCCATACAGCCAGCAAGCAAGCAGCCAGCACCACCACGGGGAGGTAGGTAGGGTCTGGATAGAGCCACGGCCAGTGGACACGCCTGCACTGATGAGTCACCAGCCCCTGCTGACCGACCCTTTCTGCTGGCGCTGAGTTGCACCCCAGACGCAAACGGCCCCGATTGTTGCATGTAGCGGTTTACTTGGGTAGGCTGCGGCCGCAAAACGGAGTCAGACTGGACTGACAGAGCCAGCAATACGGCGGGATACGCCAAGTCGAATGGCTGGACGGCACGGCAGACGGAGCAGGGCCTCCCGTGTCCCTCCGGCGGCCTGATTGGCTCCCCTAACTTTCTGTGCGCTGGCATCTCTGCTTACCGAGGTCGCCAGCCCGCCCAGGCCCCTTGTTTCGCTGGCGGTTTGAGGTTTCATGCCATGGCTCCAAGGGGACTAGCTCCATCGGCGACTCCTGATAGCCCTGCCAATTTCCGATGTCGAGGTCCCGGAATAGCAGCACACACTTCGCTTGGAACCACGGGCGGTTAGGTTGGTAACAAACCTCAGCAGGATCGTCGTGCGTTCCTTCGGTTTCTTACTGTGGAGTTTGATGGCTGAACGGTATTTTCGTATCTCCTTATTACCATTTCAGAGTTTAATTGTGGCGAGGGGGCTCGGCCAGCAAAGCAAAGCAAAGCAGATGCGAAGCAAAGGGGTGAGCAAGGCGCTATCTCGGTTGTATGCTGCGATTCGCTTTTTGCCAAATTTGCTTCCCGTCCCAGGCGCCATGATGAACTGTCCCCTTCTGGCACGAAGCATGCATGCGCTGCGTGTCCGAACATTCCATGGAATTCTCGTAGAATGGCCCGGCGTGGTCAGATACCACCACCCTCTTGGCCTCCCAACCATCGGCACACAAGCCGGTTTTGTACAGGCGTTGACGTCTACGACTTCGTCTCCCCGGCCCAGTAGCCCACCTGGGAATGGAAGTTTTGCCAACATAATCTCGATCGATGCTACCGGTAACCTGGTCTAGTTGGGCAGTTCCTGCCATGTCACGTCACTTTGTTTTATCTTTGGGGTCCTTCGTGTCGGCAAAGTGCAGTGCATTCCGTGAAACGAGGTTTACTGCCATGGTCTCGCGTGTCACCACCACCTTCTTTCTGCATGGTCGGATCGGGCCAGCCCTTCGTCATTGTCGTACGCGCAGTCCTCGGCTCGACTAAATGCTTGAAGAAAAAAAAACAGACTACGTGTTGCGCACTATGATGCAATCAACAATTGCCGCTGGCCAGGCCAATCTTATCTCGTTCATCGTCGCCTATCCTTCATCATCGCGCACATCACCACCGTTCTGGGACGTCTTCTGACGTCGCCAGCGGTCCTGATCAACATGTCCCCCACGTGCCAGTCAGTTATCAGTTCGCTGCTCCGGCGCCTGTCACAAGTCCCTGTGGCTCGTTGACAGTGATTGTCAGGTTTCTCCGGACTGATCGTCGCCTTGGTCACCGCTCACTGATATGATCAGCACATTGCGCAGTGGCAGGCAGGGACCCCGAAACTGAAGGGTTCTGCGGGGTATCTTTTTCGCGGAAAGGATTGACGGATTGACAGGACCATGGTGGTGTTTGATCTTCGTCTCGCGGTGAGCCTGGGCAGCTAACCGCTGGTCCGTGACTGAATCGCGATCTACGAAACGCCCGGGAAAAAATCGATGGCTGACGTCGCCCGCACCGTTTTAAACTGACGGCTATGCACGTGGGCCAGGTGATGCAGAGATCACGCGCCCGCTGCCCGCTGCCCGTCACAAGCGTAGCATTGGCAGAGTGCCTTCAATGACCGCTCCATGGCACACACCCTCTTGCATCGAACTAATAATCAATCTCCCTTCCAGCCTTCTCTGCCCGACGGTCCTACAGCGCATCTCGAACAAGAGCTCGTGGGTCGGATTCTCAAACGACTGAGATCGACATCAAGCCACCGCCTCCAGATCCACCTGCCAAACTTCTGATGGCCGTCGTCTCCTGGCCATTTCCTTTGCGCTGCAGCCCCTCACCTCATGCCGCGTCTAGATTGGGTGGGTGGGTGGCTCAGTGATTCGCCACACTGCGCAGTTGTGCTGTTTCACCTTTTTTTTTTGCAGCCGCAGGTCAATTCTAGCCCGCCGTCGGAGCCGAGGCCGGGCGAGACGGATCGATTGAATGGATGAATATTCGCAAAATACAGAAAAAAAACTCACTCGGATGCGAATTGGCCGCCTCTGCCGGGCTGCTGCAGATGCGCCGAACTGCCCTGGGATCTCTGTGGTTCTATCGCGCCTAGGGCAGGCAAGTAAATTCTCCGAAATGCCGTGTCCCCGACGGATGCGACGGAAGACGGCCTTATTGTACGTATTGAAGTGCCCAAGCGGCCTTTTCAGTCCAGGGCAACCAAGGGAAAATATTTTTTTCGCTCGCTCGCCGACCCGAATTGCCCGGCAATCCAACCCAACCCAACAAGAAGAGTACCGTCTCCGTCAGGTCCAGGGTCCAGAGGCCCGGAGGTCCAAAGGTCTAGAACTTTAGCGGCACCCCTTGGCAAGCAACTCCATCGTCTTTCACCACCTGTTCCTGGGGGTGGAACCCCGAGACGGAGAATCGTGCTGGCCAATTATCGCCGCCAGGTCGGCCCAACCACGCTTGCGGCGTTCTTTAGACCCGATCACGACCCTCATGACCTCTGGATCTCTTACTGGAATATCAAAGCTCTCCCGCAGACTTCCCCCTCAGACCGCCAGTCCTCGCAAGGCAAGACGACTAGAGTAAGAGGGGAAATTCATCGTAATTCGACGGGAGCCTGTCAATTCATCATGCAGCCAAGAGGACACGCTGACGGCCACGCGGTTACATGCGCTGACAAACGTGGTCGTGTTGCAATTACCTGACCTGCTGTGCCTCAGCCAGAACCGTAATCAACCTCAGCCCTTTGAGAATTTAGCTCGCTCCGGCCCGGTTCTGGTTGTGCCTGGACCCGCACCGCAAGCTAGAACGATCCACGA
The DNA here is from genome assembly GCA_020623665.1 of Calonectria multiphialidica. Classification (NCBI taxonomy): domain Eukaryota; kingdom Fungi; phylum Ascomycota; class Sordariomycetes; order Hypocreales; family Nectriaceae; genus Calonectria; species Calonectria multiphialidica. The sequence goes on from JAHVYC010000136.1 coordinate 81,870, forward strand.
CCCGCCTACGACCGTCTGGAAAATGCCTGACGTTTATTATTGTTGCGACCCTGTCAAATCGAGTCTCGGAAAGATGAGGTGAGCGAGTCGCACTGCACCCGTGCACGGCGTGTATCTATGACCTGAAAATGGACCCTTTTGCGGGCCTAGCTCAATTGGCTTGCTACGACAATCTCAACGGTTGCGGTTGCTAGCCCATTAGAACTGAGGCTAGAAGGATATGCTTCCCGTGGAAGCAGAAGCGGTCAGGGCTGGGCGGGCACACCTTTACGCTCGGTGAGATTGCTCTTCGCCTAGATAGCTTCCAGCCCGTGCTGGCTTCACCGTCGACACTTGTTGAGCGCTGGAGCCTCCCCATGCTTAAAAATGCTTCCATGATTCTAGAAGGTTTCGGAAGACGGTCAGGGTCCATGCTTGACGCGATGCCAGGATGCTTCATTCAATTAATTAAGCTAGGGACTTATGCCGGCCACACCTTATGTCAAACTTGCTCGAAACTCCCTGGCACGCTAGGACGGCTGCCCCGAATAGATTAATGTGCCTGACTGTCAAAGCACGTCGTCTGTGCCTGACAAATGTCGTGCAGATAACGACCCTGCGTTGGACCCTCGATCGATATATTGGTGGCTGACATGTCTCGAGCATACGTCTTCGTGCGACGTTGAGAGTTCGTCCCTTGATTTCCGGGGTTCAAACTGTATCTTGGCAGGGATGGTTTGAGATTTACCTCAATTCTGAGACTGGGTGATTACGCAAAATGGAAAGTGGTTCCTGAACAAAGGGGCAATCAATGGCCCGCCCCCTTCATTGACAGGTTGGCAAACCAGATCGGTTGATTGAAAACCAAGGGTCCTAGCAACCTGGCATGTTAATTGATTTTGCTAAGGGCAAGACGAGACTAGCGACGAAAAGTGCCAAAGAGGTGCCCTGGAATCTTAATCATCGAATAAGCGCTACGGTATCCGGGACTGGAGTGCGGGCGTGGAACGGTTTGCTGGTCAACCCAAGACTATCGGGATGACCGTTATTGCTTCGCTCGATATTCATTAAACCAACAAGGCCGTTTCGAAAAGGGCAATGGCAAGGCACGTCTGACCTCAGCGCGCATAGCCGTCTGCAGGCGGCCGAGTCCAGCGTGGCGCATAACCTTCTAGAAGGTGCATTGTGTTGTGCTATGTGCCTTGGGGGATTGATTACTGCGTGTGTATCCGTGTGTGTGTGTGTGTGTGTGTGTGGTGTGCGCCCTACAGCCCTCGGTTTCGGGTGTCGTGATACTTTCGCTTGCTACTAAGCCCAAGTCATTCACCCCTCCCACCAGACTTCTTTTGCGCTCGCAGCAAATGCCGCGCAACCCTTCACGGCCCCCCCTGTTGATCAACCCCGGGGTCATTAAGCATCCAGCTGCAGATGATCTGGAAACGCCTCGGGAATAATGTGACCAACGAGGTGCTGAGTCGCTGATTGCTGATTACGACTCGACACGGGCCAGTGTTCCAGACCACAGCCGCCTGGCCTCGTGCCCCGAGCCACAGCGCGTGTTAGAGCTTGGCAGACTAGGCAACGGAGTGACAGATTTGAGCATTTGCTGCTCTGGGAAGTGGTGCCACATGACTGAACAATTGGGGGGGGTAGAAAGAGATCAAGGTGCGTTTCATAGTGGCTTTTTTTTGGTGGCTGGCCGTTGGATGGGTCTAGACTCTGGCCCAACGGTGCTATTCCGCAGGCGGCTTTTTTTTCTACTCTACTCAAGTTGGGAATGGCGTGTCGTTTCGGGTGCGGCGGGTCTAATTATAACGATCCGTCGGGGCTATTTTCAGAGGCACATCTAAAGTCCGTCTTTCAACCCGTCTCCCGCAATGACCGTGGTTTCTGGGGTATGGCCAACCTGAAGATGGGGGTTTCGGCGCCCTTTGTCCCGACTACGTTTGGCGTTGCGACTCAATGGTGGAACACTGCGGGCAGATGGCGATGACAAGTCATTCTCGGTATCGAATTAGATGTCGCAGGTCAGTCACAGGGCATCCGGGGCGGGCTGCCATGCCGGAGCAATATCCAAGGTCGGTCTCTTGCAGGCGTGGAATACGACTGCCTCCAAGGGAAATGGTCGGCCGTATCGGGTGACCACGGAGTCGGACATTCGTAGTGGGTGTGTAATGGCTTACCCCGGATTAATCGGCCACCCATACGTCTTCCACGAATTGTTCCTGAAGCGACGTATTAGTCGATGCTGCAGGTGAGGTTGCATTATTGCGTGATCCTGCAGCTGACCCGTGGCTATGCCTGCATTTATTGAATATGGGATATTTTTATTTCGCGCTCCTGGCGAGCGAGATCCGAGGTGGTCAAATACGATGACGGTGGTGCCGGATGTGGTTGTGTGCATGCATATATGTAGAGAGGGTTGGTGGTCATGATTTTGTGGTAAGAAACGGTCGTGGCTCATCACAACACCACCGTCGCTTACGTCTGTCCACGGATAGGGCAGCTCCCAATAGGACCAGAATACGGCTAACTCTGAGACACTGCCACATTGTATACGTCGCATTTAGGGCCAAGAAATTTACGGCACATGTGGATGTAGAGTCTATTGAAATTGACAAATGTGCCGCTGCTGTGCCTACCCTAGAGGCGTGCTCGCAGATTCGGACATAGAGGCAGTTCCCAGAGTTCCGTAGCCAATACTACTCGGTGCAACCAATGGCACTCAACAGGCTCAAGCTTTGCAACTAGCATGACTTGTTTCTGCTTTGACCCCGGGAGAGTTTATACATCGGCTATCGCGCACGTTTCACACAACCCGTCGGGCCCGCGTCGAAGATCCGAGCATGGATGAATGGCCCTTGGGAGCCAACATGTGACCGGAGCGGGGTTGAGGTGTGGTTGGCGGACAGCCAGCGCTGTTGCCTGTGGCTATGCATGCGACGGAGAAGAGTGACGCGGACGGTTGCGCAGCCCGGACAACGAACCCCCAGTCCACCTAACCTACCGTACCCGCCGATCCGAGCGCGCCGAGCTGTCGGATAATACGCGCTTTAAACGAACCCGACCACCGACTATCGAAAGAAGACGTCTGGGGACGGGGGGAAACCTAGCTAGCCTGCACCATGAGCAAGGAGTTCGAACTCAGCGACGCCGTGTCGGTCGCCTCGACGGCCGACACCTTCATTACGCCGACTCACACCACTATCACCGACGGCGGCCCGGACACGCTGAACGAGGCCGTCCCCGGCCCCGATGAGACCTTCATCATTCGGCACCGGGACAGCGGCAAGACCATCACCCTCGTCGACGGCGAGCTGCGGCTCTGCGACGGCCTGAACCCGCAGGGCGGGTTCCACTGGCGCTGCGAGGAGAAGGACGGCTGGCTGGGGTTCCGCAACTGCATTTCTGGAACCTATATCGGCCACAACGAGAGGAGGACGTTTATCGCAAAGGTATCGCACCACAAGCCGCACGAGTACTTTTGCGTCCGCCCGCACCCGAGGAAGGGTGGGTACGAGCTGCTGATGAGACACGGCAACGATTTGTGGAGAATGGATGTAGGGCGGGATGGCAAGGAGTTGGTTGAAGTCAAGGGCGAGGGCTCAACTTGGGACTTTTTCAAAACGCAGGCGTCTCTCCTATGAGGGCCGGGGGGAAAGAAACGAACATGTCATGTTTCTACGAGTTCTGACTTGTAACCTACTATACCCTCCCTTTCGTCGTCGGTTAAAACAATTGAGAAGAACTTTCCCAGCGCCGCTACCCGCTCCGTCTCGGATTTACACTCGCAGAGGACATGTGTTTTTCCTCCTAGGTTCTCCTTGACGAGCCTGTTGACCAGCATCCGTTTCCCATATATTTCGGGTTCCCCACTGCCCTCGTTTTGCCTCCGGAGGAACTTGATGACCAGCACGTTGACCCGCTGGTGGCTGTCGGGGTGTGCTCCGATCCAAAAGTTTACGACGCCCCAGTCGAGTGGGTAAAACTCGATGCCGGGAAACGAGTAGAACGAGTTCCACTCCTTGTCGAAACTGTTTCGATACTGGTAGATCCACAGTTTCGACTCCTCTGTCCTGTGCACCTGGTGAGGGATCCAATCGCGCACTAGTCGGATCTGCTGAGTTCCCAGGTTGCTGTGGACCAGCCCGTCGACGAGGGGCATGGGGAAGAGCGCACCGTCTCCCCCGAATGCCACGTCGTCATGGTACTTGCTGCCGTCGGGGAAGGTGATAATGTTGATAATGTGGTTCCTACGTCCGAGTTAGCTCTTGCCCCTGTCGCATGTTGCACGCCATACCAGCCCGGATAGTCTCCCCTTGGGACTCCCTCCAGCCTTCCTCGCGTTCTGACGCCGGCGGTGTATGCGTCAAAGCCAATGGCGCGGAGAACGTGGTTGTAAAGGATCGCGATTTCCATGCAAAACCCGCCTCGCCCGCGATTCTCCACCACCACCTTCCGGAAAAGATGCTGTGGATCGAGATCAATCTGGTGAGCAGAGTTGTAGTGAAGCGAGAGGTTCTCGTATGGAAGCGTCGATAGGCAATGTACATGAAGTGCATTTAAAAGCCTCAAGGAGGGTGGTTCATGGCGCAGTTGCTGAGGCAGGCCAATGTGTTCAAAGAACAGCTGAAGCTGCTCTGGGCTGTACGCCGAATCCATTGAGGCTATTGCGTTGTATCCCGAACAACTGAGTGTAATTGGATTATATTCAACCAAGTTTGGACCAAGACCAATGTGAGTCAATTGCTGACTCACTGGCTCCGACCCGACCCGACCAGTTTTGCCTAGTTGTGATGTCGCAATTCAAGCCTAAAAAGGCGATTTAACTAAAAGAAACCTGGTCTTCGGAGTTAGTTAGTTATGGTGCTAGTAGAGTTGCTTCTTGATTCTTACGTCTTCTATCGCATCACCACATAATGGCTTTTGATAATGGTAGTCTGGGTCAAGAGAAACAGCAATGCTATGCAGCCAAGTCCCAAGAAGGGCGCCTTTCTAAAGATAATTGATCTGAAGACTTCTGATTGTCTGAATAAATATCTCAGGTGTGGGTAGAATACGACCTATTGAAGTCTTTCACATAATGGCCTCGCTTTGCAGGTACACATGTTTAGAGGCACGCTTTTAACTGCTGGCAACTGACATGACTCTTATGGATGCCTATTCTACATTTGATATACTATTGGAGTACAAGATATATTATCCACCAGTACTCAGAATTCATATGCCTGTAATCTCAATGTTAATCAAAGAAACAAGGCCATTTGATACAAACTCACCAGATCATGCCAAGCAACACCTGCATAATTAGACTCACTCTTCCCGTAATGGGTGAATCCCAACTTTTCGTAGTAAGGGACGAGTCTGTCGTAGGTCAGAATTGAGACTCGATCACCTTGGTTAGTCTTTTTCATCTGGTTAACATAGGCCATCGTCAAAGCCTTGCCTAGGCCGCCTCTCTGGTGAGCTGGTGCGACAGCTAAGGCATGCAAAGTGATGGTTCTGCCGTCTCGATTGTGGCCAACTTGGTAGACAGCCTGAGGATCGGCCTTCCAGTTGTCAGGTAGGGCCATGTCCTCATCCCTGACCACTCGGGGTGATGTTGATTTGGTCGCAATGGTATGGGCAACCAGAATGGTGTCCTCATTCGCTGGGGTTTCAGCCAGGACGGGGATTTCAGCGGGCAGCTGAAGAGGGGCTTTTGCGTCCTTGGGGAAGAAAAGACCGTAGCAAACTTCCGGGCATACTGTCAATCGATATTCAATCTGATCTCTGGTTAGATTGGTGATCTGTGCGGCATGAAAAGTACTCAAAGAACAAGGCTAATCAATAAAGGGATTGGTCACTCCGAAGAGACCCCTTCTGTATTTTTCAAAAAGAGAATAGAGAATGGTATTATCAATACATGGGATTGGTACAGGCATCAAACAAATCGTAGCAACTCGCTTTGTTGCGGGGAAAGGCTAACCTTTGCACGAGAAGCTGCCTCCGCTGGTGGAAACGCGGACGACTCAACAACCTCGCATTGATCCAGGTCGCTGATGGTTAGGGGTCGAATATAGACTGCCATGGTGAGAATAGACCGAGGGTGTTGATTGAAGGTTGATAGTGCGGAATGAGATTGCGGGGGAAACGCGCGACCCAGTCACTGAGATGTTTGGGCGGGGAGACCCACTTGACGCTAATCGTCATTTTCAGGGCGTAGAGTTGAAGGTTTTATCGTCAAGGGGAATTTTGGAGACTTTGGTATTATTGGGATATTAGAAGCTGCTATAGGCTGATATGAGTGGAAACAACATGTAAATTGACAAGAATGGTAAGAACAAGGTCATTCAATATTGGGACTGGTGTACATTGAAATTGTGGCATACGCAAATGTTGTAGACTTCCAAGCACTTGTGCACAGAAGAGGAACCAAAATATCATCCATATATTTACATGGAAGAGAGAAGTATTAGGCGCCAGACGCAAAAGTGGCCCAGAGGCTCGAAGGCAAGGCATTCCAACATCCTGAGTGGCTTAGTCATCCAATCTGTGAATGGCTTCAAAAGTCGACGCTGAACGTGGCTGAAGTGGATATATCGTACAATCTATCGACTATTTACTCATTTATTAGTCCTCATTACAACCGCCCTTTTTCTAATTAACCGCTCATTTTCTGGGTTGGGTGGTTTGGATTACTGATTTCTTCACAGTAATATTCCATGCTTGCCCAGTACGCGGCTCCGGACCTTCGGCGGCGAGATTGACTTGGCTGCCGTTCAAGTCTTCTGGCCCTCCGACGGAATCAGAAACCTCTGATTTGTCATCCCCTCGGTACTTTTGACTCTCGATGTCGCCCTCGCCAAGATCTTTCCCGTGGTTGATGACGGTTGTAATTCCGAGAGGTGCCTCGTCGTTGCTGGGCATCTCAAAAGCCTCAGGCCTGTGGCGACTATAGCTCTGGCTTCCTCCTTTTGTCGCGTTATTGCTGCCCGTCCTTCGCCAAGTTCCTCCACCCTCAGAGCCATATCCTGCTGTTGTCGCGACGGTGCTGCCGAAGAAGGTTCGCAGAAGTGGTCTTAAAGTTGCAAAACCTGAAGCGGTAATTCCCAGGCCTGTTTCGACGGTTGACCAGATAGCAACATCCGAAGTTGAATAAAGAAAATCGCTGATATCAGTTAAAGTATGGAGGTACGGCAGTCGGACAATCGTGGCGCTCGATGCGCTTGTCATGTGTTAGCTCGTGATCGTGTGGGAAGAATTGGAAAGTTCGGGTAGGAAATAATCATACATGGCGCCTGCGGCTAGTACGAGAATGACCGAGAACTTCATCTTTCCTTTCATCTGCAAGTTCCACACAATAAACATAGGAAGGATACTATATGTCCAGTCGGTCCAGCAACTGATGGCGGAGTAGGCAATAAAGCTTTTGGAAACCACCGTGGGATCCCAGCAGCTTCCATGCGGGGGGTTCTTGCTGTATTGACGCCAGAACAAAGATGACGGCCTGCACTGCAAGACGAATAGCAGAAAAAAGACGAAACTGTAAGCCTCGGTGATGCCAGTTACCAACAGAATGAGGAACTTGTGGTATTTATGGACGCAGATCCGCAGCAAAAAGATGCAGATGCTTGCTTTTAGGGCCATATTGGCCAATACGTAAGTAAGTTCGCAAGTCCACCATGCCTATAAACAAGGTCAGCAAAAGGAAGAAAATAGGAAAGCGTCTGACTTGATTGCTCACTCTGACAGCCTTGGGAATATCCTCCGGAGGTATATCTTTGACATGTCGGCCAGTACCATAATGGGCACCTACGAGTGCAGAACTGCAGTACGCTGTGAAGAGAATCTGCAAAGGGTTAGGTGAAGCTGACGGGAGCAACGGCCATTAGAAATACCTGGGCAACAATTCCAAGCCAATCATCCAGAGAAAACACTTTAATTATCCAGCCACGACAGTAGATTCTGAGTAGGGTTGCAAACCAAGACAACACCACAAATACTGAATTGACCGCAAAGATCTGAGGCGCACGATTCTCAGCCGCCATGAGGTGGAAGGGGAGGCTCTCGCAGGAGGATGCGAGAGGAATAATGGTACGCTTCCTTGGTGTCTTTTTACATTTAAAAAGAGCAGGTCGACGAAACAGGGTTTGCAGCGTGTTTATTAGTCCGGCTTTCTTGCGCATCAACATGGGCCCGTACAGTAACCAGGTGCAGGAATTACATGGCTGGCTCTTGTGCAGAAGCTAATCAAAGTGGTAAAGATCGGCAATGGACTACAGAACGATAGTGCTTGAGAAACGTTCATGAGATCGTGGCGCTGAACACAGCTCAACGAAACATGATTAACTCATTGCCGTCTTTCCGTGGATAAACGCTGTCCAGCCTTTCTAGTGCTTGGGTGCCGAGTCAGGCACTGTGCATTTACTGGTCTACCGCTGCAGAAGAAGGAACCAGCAACAATTTTGAGTGGTCTAGCATCGCACTGTGACATGCTTAGCGCCTAAAGCTAAGGAGAGACTCCTCCGAATAGACAAGATGTGATCGGCGAGCTGTCCCAGTCCACGCAAGCATTGGCCGTGTTATTCCCCACGGGCGACCTGCCCCAGCCTCGCCACACACCATAGAGTTAGACTAATTGGTGAGATACCCACCCCGTGGGAGTTCTACAGTCACACACCACGCATTGTGGGCTCGAATGCATTGGTCCTGATGGTTTCTACAGTGGTAGTTCAGGGGAGCTTTTTGAACCGTACCTTGCCGCTGATGGTTTTAGCTCAGTGAGGCCCCCAAAAGATGACGATGGCTGAGATCTCCCTGAATTGATTGGCCTAACAAATAATATGAATCAAGTGAGGCTGGAGGTCCAGGTGTCATCGGGGACACGGGGAGGTGGAGGCTTGTTTATATTTCCGTGACCATCTAGTTGCTATTGGAATTTGGCTAAGGTTTTTGGGGGAAAGCGGGGTATTGGGAGTGATGCGTCTTTCTCCGGATCTGGCTTTGGCATCTGCATTCCAACAGAAACATTTGGTTCAATGTAAATCGGGCGCTCGGATTGACGGCATGAAAATGATCAATTCGATTTCTGGACCATGCAATGTTGATAGACTTGCAAACCAGAGCATGGTCGGTTTATCCTTAAATAATGCGAGGGCTTTCTCGCGTCATATAGAATTATCAAGAAAGTTTGAGGCACATCACATGGACGGCTCTGGTATGCTGCTACAAGCCTCAGACGTCATTTAATGACCACCCTCTATAACTGTGGCCCGGGTTGTCCTTGAGATTATGAACAAAGGATCTGTCACCGCAGTTCGATTGCTGATTTAGAACATGTTCTTGTTGTTTTGTCGTATGATTTTGATCTTGTCGATGAACTTGACGTTAATGAAAAGCTGGTAGACTTGATGGACTTTTGTTCATTGTGAATCTAAAATAGAGCTAGCAGGTGACATTCCACCGCAAAGGTTCGACTTAGCTAAACTTTGGACAAAACGATCCGGCTAATTCAATGTACACATGAAATGGGTGGGGAAATTCGACGAGGCAAATCAATAAGTCGGTTACATGTTTGCACATGATTGGTTTACAACATCCCTTATTACCTCCCGAATTCGCCTCACCACACGATAATCTCCCTTACAAACAACATAAGCAGTTAGGCCACAGTGGAAAGAGGCGACGAGCTAGCGACGCCTCGTTCTCCGCTTCCACACCCTGTGACAAGGCTTGTTTGCTTAACCTTAAACACCTAGCTATTTCTTGATATGTTCATTGGATGATCATCCATAAACAATTCCATCCAAAAGTTCAAGCATCGTAGTACAGGACAGATGGATGCCTCCCCTAACTAGATTTGTGCGTCACTGGATTTAGTTCTGGCGCCTAGAACCACCCATATTTCCAAGGCGCTTTGCATGATGGGGCACCTCGCGTTTTGTTTGCCCATGTGAGCGCCCACTGCCACTTGAGTCGCTCTTTGATTGTCCAGGCGCCACATTATTCATGGCGGATCAAGACGAGCGCTGATGGAGCCCGGCCGAACAGGGAAGTGGGATTGAACGTCTGCCACATTGTTCAGATTGGACTGACAAAATGACGTGCCTTTGGAAGTGCCTACTCAAACGACTGTTCCCATCAGCATAGAAAAAGTATTAGTAGGACGTTGCAGTACCGTGCTTTGGTAATTGCACAAGGCTGCTTACAGTCTTGTTGAGACCGAAATTGCTGCTCAACGTCAGAATGAAATGACCTGCCACATGCCGAATAATGCGTTGACATGCACTACACTAGTTGGGTATACCTAAACATCTTACCGATTACGATAAATAAAGTAAGATAAATGCGAAGACTTGGACTATGTTTATTATAAGAAGTTCAGGGTAATGCTCATTGTGTTATTTTGTGGTGTTGGCTTTTGACATGTTACTTTATCATAATCTCCCCTTACGAGGATTTGTTATGTGCTTGTTCATCTCCTTCATCCAAAATAAACCCTTGGGTACACAATTGCACCGTGTCCTGTTCTTTTAATTTCCTTAGAGTTTCAACTGGTATCTTGAATGGGTCCTCAATTTCTCCCCATATTTCATCACGAACCAGATCATGGTCATCAATAGCAACGACAGACCAGCAAGTAATGTGTTGCCCCAACCCTGGTCGAGCGCCGCATACATCTTTGGACCTGCCAAGGGCAAAAGGGCACCTCCCATGCTACGAAATACCGTGTTCGCAGCTGTCACACTGGCAGCGTGGGCGGTATAAGCATCTACTAGATATGTTGAGATGGAAGCAAATACGCAAATAACACCCACGCCGATGAAGAATGTACCCAGAATAGGCACGAACCAATGGACATAGTATTGCGCACTCCAGCCATATATGAGCAGTCCGATGGGAATCATGGCTGCCCCTGGGACCATGGGCGGAAGTCGATGTTCCGGTTTCATCTCTCCGCCCTTCGCCAATTTTCTGACAATAGCATCAGACACGGCACCAAAAGCAGATATACCGACAATTTGACCAGCACCGACTCCGAAGTACACCAGACCAACGTTAGTGACGATTCCATACCGTGTCTCGAAGACGCTGGTCAGACTAGTAAATAATAAATACAGGATGCCATAGGCGGTGGCACCCAGAAGCGAGAGACTAAATATGACGGGTGACAGGAATAGCATCTTGACCGGGCGGACAACACTCGTAACGAGCAGCTGGAAGTGGGACTCATCCTGTTTGGAACTATAAGGGCGGCTTATATTTATCGTTTTACTCAGCCTTTTTGCCTTCCATTTGAGAAGAGTGGGAGGGTGTGTTTCACGCAAAACGACGAGTGAGAAAATAAAAAACACCCCCGTCTGTCTTGTCAGCGGTGGGGATACACAGTACACGGAAGAATACGAACCATCATAAGAAGTAACCAAAAGTCCCATCTCCAGCCTTGTGACCTCGATAAATACGCACCGACTGCGGGTCCAATACAAGGCCCAAGTAAAATGGGCAGTGTCCATATGGCCATGGCTCGGCCCCTTTCTTCTCGTTCAAAACAATCTGCTACAGATCCGGGGCCAACGGTCAAAGGACATGCACCAAATGTCCCAGTCAGGAAGCGGAAAACAATGAGCATGGACATGCTATTTGCTAGTGCGCATCCGATGTTGGTGAGAATGAATAGGACGGAACAAATGTGATAGACCACCAATCGACCGTACATCTCGCTGCAAGGCCCAATGAATAGAGGGCCGAATGCGTAGCCAAGCAAGTATATGGAAACTGAAAATGAGCCCAGGTCGGCGTTTGTCAAGTTCATTTCTTTCATGACTTGATCAATGGCTGGAGCAAACATGGACGAGGCAAATGGCCTGATAACCGTAAGCTTCAATAAAAAAATACCAGAGAAGAGTAACTGACGTTAGAAACGTGAGCATCCCGACAGTGAAAGTCATTCTCCATTTCTTTGTTCTTGGCCAGTTGACTGGCTTTTCTGGGTCATCTGGACCATCCCAATCGAAATATTCGGGTTCTCTCAACCCAGCCGATTCCACTCGTATCACATTGCAGTCAAGCCTTTTTTCAGCATCGCTCTCCTGAAGAGAACTTTGACTTGCCGGGGCCGGAGTCTCCGTTTCCGAACCACTCATTTCCCCCCTTGAACAATGTTAGATATGTCTCTAAACAATTTTTGGCTTATTCAAGAGAATAGTGAAGCTGACAGTGTAAACGAAACCGAAACTCTAAGTTGACTAGTCAGTGTGACGAGGCATCACGAGGATGAAATGTTGAGAAATTCACGGGAGATAAGGAGACCGCCTCTTTCTTTGAGGGGGGAGTAATTACTAATGGCTGCATATGCAGTTGGGTTTGATTGAAAAGATCACTGCAACTTACAGGGGTGCTATGGCGCAAAGAGGGTCTTGAATTAGAGTGGGTTGTACAAGTTCCGTCATCGGCGGTTTGGGTCACTTGAGCCTTACTTTTGAACCTTTGCATTGTTGACTTTTTGGTAAGCCTTACTGCCCGGAGATAAATCGGACGAGATGATCTACAAAATATATCACACAATTACAAGCCTGAAAGGTTCACACCCTACATGATGGTCGCAAAATAAATGGCACACGGTGAAGCTTGAGATAAATTCTACATGTTGTAGCGAAATCACATTTCCTAGTGAAATCGGGTGGAGTTTTATATAGAGCGAAACTATACACCTGGCCCAGAATGACAAAAGGGCTAGCTGTTGGTTGGGGCTTGTGAGAGGATGCGGTTTGGAAGCTGCCCAAAGGCCATGTAAGATGAAACGATGACCCCCAACAGCTGGGCCAAAACAAATATCATGAACATCACTAGAACAGTATCATCAAACGGTTGCTAATAAGGAGGCCTCAGAAATGGGACAAAAATCATGAATTGAGGCGAAGCAAGGGTTGGTCCCAGGTGTTACGACCAGCGGGCCGTTACCACCAAGTCCGATGTTGCATCCAGGCTAACTATTCCGATTTTTGATCTCCACCTGCACTGGACCAATGTCTGAACATACTGCCCCCAACATACTAGCCCATGCAGCATAAAATATATATACAATGTTTAGAATAGGCCTAGATAATATCAAAATTATTGCTTAGATTATTTATTTTGCTAAACCCTCCTGAGTTTATGATTCATTTATTTAGTGACTGCCTGCCTACCAACCAAGATGCATGAGAAGAAATTATCCATCCTGGCAGCTTATCTTATCTTGAGCCCTGCCCAACACCATCTTAGGGATAAGAATTGAAATTGCCAACACCGTGGGATGGATATGAGTAGGGATGCATTGAGGAATACCACTATCTGATAAGTGGCATCCTCATTAACAGCTGCTGCCTAATGAAACCATAGCTGTTCAATGCAAGAGAAAAAAAATGTGACCTATGGATGGTAGAAATTCGAGAACTTGGAATGCCAATGCAGTGCAAGCCGTGAACAGGCGGTGACACATCGCAAACATGAAACCTGAAACACCCTCCAACTTGGCGGAAATGATAAAACCGCTGCAAGTTAAAATCAAACTAGGCTAGGGATGGCTCTCAAGCCTTTTTTTAGTCTTGTGTCATCAAACGATTGGCAGATTGTTTCCATCTAAGATGCTAACCCACAAGGGTTGTGACGTCACACTTGTTGAAAACAGGCTCAGGCTCACATCCATGATTTAGTAGTCTTGGCTTCGAAACAAGGCAGAGCGGGAAAAAAGTAACGAATTAATACCTGGGGGTTTCCCATTTTAATATGTGCGTTTGAGTATAAGGCGAGCTTATTGTAACTTTCATTGAGTTTATTCATCAATTATACTTCTCTCTGTTTGGCGTGCGCTGGTCGCATTTCGCCACATTATGGCATTGACTCTCAAGATGATCATTTTCACCATTGCATGCTTCTTTCTTGTCTGCGGGAACTGCATTTCAAATTCGTCTAAGCGAGGGTTGGCATATCTAGGGGACAAACATGAGTCAGATACCCAACTCTTGTTGTCTGAGAACTCAACAATCTCGTGGTACTACACTTGGTCTCAATATGCTTCGGACCAAGTGGGAGATGCTGTACCTTTTGTGCCGTTGATACACGGACTGGATGATGCATCGGACTCGCAGCTTTCGTCTCGACTAAATTCTCTCCCAAACTCGGCAACACATCTCTTGACGTTCAATGAACCCGACGGCGAGACAGATTCAGGCGGCAGTTCTATTTCCCCAGAGGATGCTGCCAAGTCATACCTCTCTCATATTGCGCCTCTCAGAAACAAGACGGGTTCTCGGTCGCGAACGTGGGAGATAAGTCATCCCGCTGTCACCGGCTCAGATAGAGGCCTCAAGTGGCTTCGCAGTTTTAACAAGACTTGTTTCGAGTTGGATGATAACGGATGCCCAACGGATTTTGTGGCATTGCACTGGTATGGCGACTACAACGGCCTCGTGTCTTGGTTGAAAACGCTCGAGGACTTTTACAATGAAACGAATCCAGACATTCGCTACTGGGTTACCGAGATGGCGCTGCCACAGCAGGATGAAGATGCAACACTTGACATGATGAACCGAAGCCTTGCATATTTGGATAGCCAGGAGCATGTCCAAGCCTATGCATGGTTTGGAGCATTCCGATCTGATGAGGCAAATGAGTGGACTGGCGACAGCGTCTCACTATTTAAAGGCAATGGCGACTTGACAGAGCTAGGTGCAGTATATCTAGGCGGCGAGGAGAGAGGATTTGAAGAGGGCATGTCAAGAGGCCATTCTTTGTCGCCAAATTTAGTCTCGATGGCAATGGTTTTCATAGTAGCATTCATGCTATAGTGCATGGAAATATGGCATTCAACCAGAATTTTAGAAATTCTTTTGTTTCTAAAGTTGATAAAGAGCCATTGATATTGGCGTGATATTTAGAAATTCATGATATGAAAGTGCTGAGCTTGTCAGTAGAAATAATAGTCTTCAGTACGAGACTGCTTGCTTAAACCAACTTTTTTGTTTTATTTTTTATGATCCTCTTTTTTGACTAGCTGAGACTATTTTTTTGTGGTTTTTTATCCTTTCATAAACACAACATATATACATTTAGACTCGTACAAGACACCAAACTACTCTCTCACCTCTGCTTATAACTGAACCCCGCGTGTTTAGAACATATTAGCGGCAATTGCTTCTCAAGCATCCTTTGGCTTTATCTCCAATGGAAGTTTCAACAGTCGGATTGCGTTTTCTCTTCCTACTGCAATCTTCTGGTCATAAGGCAGATCGACAGAATTCCACCAGAATTGCGCCTCTTGGATATTGTTATACGGCGTATCTAAGTCTAGTTAGTAAACATGGAAGTCAGTTGAAAGCTGAAAACTCACCAATACTATATAAGCACTTTTCAACGCCTAATTCTGAAACCGCAAACTTCAACCCCGAGGTCGAATAGGTCCCGGAAGTTGTAACATAGAAGTTCTTGCGCCAGTAATGGGTATAGCTATACTTAGAATTGTGGTACGGGGTACCCCTCATATGCTCGTACCAGTAGGAAGCACGCCACAGATTGAATGGAATCCTAGTCAAGTCAACGCTATACTTTCTGGCAAGGTAACATCAGTTGCTTACCCTTCTCCCAGGTGACCGACAACAATCTTGACCTCAGGAAACCTATCTAGAGTTCCTACAACCAGTCAGCTCAAGGCA
Source organism: Calonectria multiphialidica (assembly GCA_020623665.1). Classification (NCBI taxonomy): domain Eukaryota; kingdom Fungi; phylum Ascomycota; class Sordariomycetes; order Hypocreales; family Nectriaceae; genus Calonectria; species Calonectria multiphialidica. Next base: position 97,523 of record JAHVYC010000136.1, read on the forward strand.
TTCAGGGCGTGGATAATGTACCATACCCGACGAAGCTATAGCGTAAAGGTGAACAGAGAGATCTAGAGAGAACCCAATACTTGCCCCGAGCAGATGGCGACGCGAATCCATTGGCGGCTCCAGAGTTTCGGGGTAACGGGGATGGAAATAAACGGGAACATCGAGTTCCTGAACAGTTTTCCAGAAAGGATCATACTCCGGCGTGTCGTAGTACTTTCTTCCGTCCTTGGTGGAGATATCACTGCCGGCACTCTGCCAATCGTTGAGAAGAACTCCCAACATACCCAACTCCGTAACGGCTCGCCTCAACTCCGCAGCTGCCTGATCAGCATTGTGCATTGAAAGCACAGCAAAGGCCCCGAATCGAGCGGGATTCTTTTTGACCTCAGCAGCGAGGAAATTGTTGTTATCGTAAGCCATCTTCTCCGCAACAGCCGGATCAACTTCGCCCTGCGGCCCTGGCGAAGTATGAGAAAGGACCATGTACTCAACTCCGTGAAGGTCCATTAGTGCAAGCCTTTTTTCGTGGATGTCATAAAGACCTTCCTTGATAGACTTTCCGAGCTTTAAGTAGGTGGAGAGGAGAGGCAAAAGACTTGTGAGATGCTCCTCATATTTAGGATCGAGGACGGCTTCCTCAATAGCAATTGTTCCGTACATGATGATTGATTTAAATTGGATATTCTGATGTTGGTAGTGAGCCAACTGATAATTCGGGCGCTCATCAGATTTTATAATTCACAGATATATGAGTCCGCTGGAGTTTCGTCGTTTCGGAAACTTCGGATGTACAAGCTGCTCTCTCAGAATGCCGAGCTCTTGATGCTCGGTACTATTCGCATCCCAACCTAATTAGCAGCTGATGTTCTGTTTTGCCATCATGTGCAATCGCCTCGCCCAAGGCGTTTCGTGTTGCCCTTTGTCTGCAGTTAAAAACGGGTACCCACATGGATCTCTTCACGGCATCCTGGGTAGTGCCCACATAACCAGGCAGCTAGGTGCATCTTATCCGTAAATGGTAGCTTGTTAAACTAAACTGACCTCTTGGTCCGGGCTCAATTAGCTTTTTGGTCGCGCCGTGGCCTCTCGCTCGCTCTCGCATAATTTATGCGGTGCCGGAGCCGACAAGTGGAACCGACATTACGATCAGGCTCCGTTTCCCCAGTTCTCAATCATTCTACTCGCTGCGTACAGTCCTGCCTGCTACCCTAGCTAGATAGGCTATTGGGCCTTTTTGGGTTAGTGGGCGCTCTGATTTGCCTGCCTCGTTACCTTGTGCCCCTTCCAGTGCCTTGGCAGATTCTTTCTCCTTCCACAACGGATAGCTATTGCAACTAGTCGCATTTGAATATGGATAACCATATGGCGAGTACACCTGAAAGCCTATCTTTGATGTCCACGTCACCATCTCACAAGTACGTGAGGACATGTGTTTTATGTCGCCAGCGCAGGGTCAAATGCGACCGTCAGGTCCCGGGGTGCTCCAATTGTCTGCGGCACGGGGTAAAGTGCGCCTACCCACCTGGTCGAGGCAGAGCGCCCAAGAGGCCAAAAGGCGGTATCGTGCCCAGGGTTTCCGAACGTCTGTCTCGTCTTGAGACCATCATTGACCGATTGGGCACAGTTAGTAAGTACTGTCCCTGTGGTCTCCTATTTTTGTTTGCTGTTATTGCGAGCATTCTGCTGACCATCTAACTACGCCAGCCGGCGAGAGCCAAGAAGCCTCTGACGTTTATCAAGAGGGTGACCCCCGTTCATTCGATCGAGATTTCAGTCGTCTCAAGGTCGATGAGTCGAAAAGCTACTACGTAAACAATGCCTTGTGGGTCACGCTGTCCAATGAGGTAAACTCCGCGGTTCTTTTCTGCATCGTTCGTTGTTTCCTTACCACTGACATGAAACGCGACCCTAGGTTGAGGAACTTCGTGATCTCCTTTTTGAGCCTGCCAGCGAAGACGCGGACTACGAGCCTTCCCCTCCTTCATCCACCACAGTAGCTGACACCACTCCCTGCTCACAGTCAGAGTTGAATGCCGCCATCTTCGGCTACCGATCCATATCCTTCTCTCTACGCCATTACCACCCGTCATTGACCCAGGCCGCCGCTCTTTTTGCCGCATTCAATGAGAATGTTGCACCACTGGTCCGCATTTTCCACATGCCGACGCTAACACGAGTATACTGGGACTGCATATCTGCGCTTGATTGCCTCGACAAACACAACGAGGCCCTCCTCTTTTCTATCCACTACTCGGCCATTATTAGTCTAGGATCAGACCGGTGCATCGGTATTCTGGGCGAAACACGCGAATCTGCCCTGGAGAGATATCGATTTGCTGTGGAACAGGCTTTCGCCCGAGGCAATCTACTCAACACTCAGAACATGACGATGCTGCAAGCCGCGGTGCTCTTCCTATCTGCCCTGCCCAATGAGGATGACTCGCGCGCTGCATGGTCACTCACATCGCTCATCTACCATATCGCGCGGACCATGGGCCTTCACCGTGATGGGGCCGTATTCGGACTTGACCCTTTCGAGACGGAGCTGCGCCGACGTCTCTGGTGGCAGATCTGCATAATTGACAGTCGTTCTTCGGAGTATCGTTGTAACGAGCCTATCGCTCGAGGATTCGCCTCCGACACGAAATTACCATCACATATCAATGATGCCGACTTGTCACCCAAGATGACAGGGCCTCCAGCTGAGAGATGGGATCATGCAACCGATATGACGCTTTCCCTAATCCGGTGTGAAGCCATACAGACGGGCTTGAAACTAGACTTCATAGAGCAGGAACAAACCAAGGCATCCGGCAGCACCAGTGCCTCAACGGCAGACGAAAGCCCAGATCCTCTCCAGAAGCGCCAGGCCGTGATTCAAACCTTCGAAGCGAGGTTACGCAACAAATACCTGCCCATCTGTGACATCGCCGTGCCAATACAACTCATATCTTCAGCGGTAGCTCGTGTCATGTTAGGGCGTTTTCAGCTTATAACACAATGCTCGGCCACATCCCAGGAGAAGGATGAGGATGGAAAACAAAAGAGTAGCCCATCCACTGAAAGCCCCGTCAATATCATTCCGCCGGAGAATAAAATGCGCGACGAGGTCTTTCAAACCTCTATTGGGATATTGAAACTATCAGGCATGCTTTTAACAAACCCTGACGTCATGCAATGGTCCTGGTGCTCGAAGATGCACATCCAGTGGGGCGCAATGGCACATGTGCTCTCTGAACTATGTGCCCGGCCTCAGTCTCCCGAATGCGACCGCGCATGGGACTGTGTGACAGCTGTGTACGACGGGTGGAGAGTGCACGAAAATAGACAAGATAAGAACCGTCTTGCCCTATGGCGACCCATCAGACGGCTCATGGCCAAGGCTCGCCACGTGAAAGAAATGCAGCGGATCGACCCCGAATGGCCATTGTCACAGGTTACCCGAAAAGACCAGCGGCATGATCCTGCCTCAGCACCAGGGGTTTTCTTGCAAGACTCTCTATCAATGCATACTGGCAATTGGTACACGCCACCACAGCAGACACCCAGCTCAATGCAAACGCCCGATCTCTCGCTGTCCGGGCTATCCTCGATCCCAGGTTTTGATTCTCCATATAGTATATACAAAGCACTGGATACTGAAATGGTAGGCCCTTTGGGAGGTTTCATTCCCGACTTCACTTGTGCGGATAGTCCTGGAAATGATGATGCTTCATGGCTTGCAGGTATTGATCTTGCGATTCATCCAAGTTTTTCTTGATATGCTGCCAGCATTGGAATATGGCGGCTCTTGGGGTTTGGTAATTCTTTTTTAATTTGGAAACTAATGAAAGTCATGAACATGATGTCACATGATCATTGTCACCACGTAAATGCCGCGTAACTGGCAATGCGAGCTTGCGATAGGGGAGGGAGCTGACCTAATGCGTTGGCGCTTGTGGTAGGTAAGGATGAGTTGTTCACAGCCTTCTGCAGTTGCCGCGCCGACACCCTCCCAGCTGGGCCCGAAAACCGGAAATCGAATCTATTGAAGAGATTATGGAGGACTTATATGTATATATTTTATTTTGAAAACTCCCTTCCTTGTTGAGGACTGCCTTGAGTCTGCTCCTTTTTTATTGCGAAATCCCGATAAGAACCATGCTATTGATGCAGACATATTTTGATGTCTAGTAGTTCGTAAGCCGTCATTGGTTCTCATTGCTATCTGCAATTCCATAAACGTGGAGAAGATCGAGTGGTTGTGCAATGAGTATACTCGAACACTGTGATTAAGGACGATAATCATTGTCTGTGCGGAAACAGGCAGAGCTAGGAGCGATTGGCCGTAGCGCATGCCTCCACGTCTCCAGAACCTTTCCTGGACTAGTTCTTCTGTAAGACATTGTTCAGATAGATCGGGCTATTCTAGAACCTGAAATTTAATTTGGCTAGTTTGTTATCTGATACTCGGGTAAATATCATCAAAGTTGGGTATGATGCGTAGTTGGCAGGGCAGGAACTTCCATGTGGAATGGCAACCGTTTCTTATTAGGAGATTATTCGTTTCAGGATCCTGGCTGATGTGGGCTCGTATTCTATTATGGCCTCTCCTCCTTAGCGATAGGAAGAATTGCCTATTTCGGATCATCGTCGGTTGCTATACTCATAGGTTCGTTGAAGCATGTGGTCCGGTCTCGATCGCACTTCAAAGGTATGGCGGAGTGTGAGTGGCGAGCTCAATCATCCCATATTTCAGCGTGGCGTTGAAAATTTCGTTGTGCTCTGACTCGCGATTACGAAAGACGACATTCATAGCGAGGGTGAGTGGGAATAGAGACTATTTACTTAATTGGCGTTCCCCTTACGTACCTCGGCGCCGGGTCGGGATTTTGTTCTTAAATCGCCTCGCTGTTGGGAAAAGCCACAACGGCGGAGTCATGCCCGCTTTTGATCTGCATGTCCGATCTGCTGGAGCCCAAGGCGTCCTCGTCTCCCGCCAAGTGTTTTCGCCGTGAGGCGATGGCATGGGAAATTCCGCGAGTCGCATGACTGACTCAGGTGCCGAGGACGCGTGTTGTTGGTTGGCTGAGGAAAACCCTGCTAGCGGATTACCGAAGCCGACGGCGTACGTCTGGGCAGCGCTAATGCTCGGGAAGCACACAACGGCGGACAATACCTTGGGTGCCATTAGGTTGGGGCAGCCCAGAGTAGCTAAATAGGGCCGATCAACCAGGCTTGGACGCGGAATTGCTGCTGGACTGGATACTCGCCCGAGCAACCCCCCCGGTCGGTCAAGTCGCGGGCGGCTCCGGACATGGCTCTTGGGTGCTTCACCTCACTGGCATGCGTGATCGACACTGCATAGAGATCGTATTGTTCCGCTTCCATTACTCGATAGGTGCACTTGGCCTCAGCATTCTGGGGGTGGTCGTGAATCATTGCTGTCAAATGTAGTTAATGCTGGCCGAGTTCCTGGTGTGTCAAGTCCCACCCAGTGGCCGATTTCGTCGGCATACCTCATCTACTGCAAACCCTTTGATTTCTCCCACGTGTACATCCTCCACATTGTCCCAATTATACCCCTCTCTGTGGAGAACATGGCGTATTGAGGGGATCATGGCAATCTGGGCCCGGTTTACCGGTACGTTCAGGGGCCTGTTTTAACATGCGGAGCGCCCACCTCCATCGGCTCCATTTGCTGTCCCTCCTCTCTTTTCTCGTTTCTCACGATCTCTGGGCCTGAAGACCTCTTTGTGATCATGGCGTCGACTTCTGATCACAAGATCGCCTCGATGGCGATGGGGTTCACCCTCGGCTTCGGAGTGTTGACGGTTTGGGAGGCGATCAAACAGACAAGACGGAATCGAAATCCATTGCGCAGCACGTACATTTATATGCTTTGGGGCGAGATTGCTGCAAACCTCTTTATCGCAATTATTGGCTGGATCTTCCTGGATGGGATTATTTCTGCTACGTGAGTCTATACCCAGTTGCGTGCCTTATCTCTCTAACCAACTGATAGCGTGCCGGTCCTGTTTTTCATTCTCCTCCTCTGGGTCTTCGAGGTTCAGCTCCTTCTACAAATCATCGTCAACCGAATTGCCATCATCGCCGAACATCAAAGAACTATCCGCCTGTTAAAATGGGGTACCGCTGGAATCATTACGATTATAAACATAGTTGTCTTTTGCATTTGGATCCCTGCACATCTTCAGCCTCCGCCGAGCCAACTGTAAGTCAGCGTGGATGCCATGAAGTATTAAACTGACATTGGATAGGATTGTACACATCAATGATTATTGGGACCGAGTATCAAAAGTGCTGATTATGATTGTCGATGCCGCCCTTAACTGGTATTTCCTTCGAACGGTAAAGAAGCGTCTTGTGGAGCAGCACAACCTCAAAAAGTACGAGCCTCTGGTAGGATTCAATGCAAAGCTCATGGTTGTATCTATTGCTATGGATGTAAGACTCTCTTGTCCCTTTGCTTAGTATATTGCTGACAGCGCTAGGCCATGCTTATTGGCCTTATGTCCCTCCCGAACCAGGTCGTGTACATCCAATTTCATCCCGTGGCATATATGGTCAAACTCAACATCGAGATTTCTATGGCCAAATTGATCACTCGTCTGGCCCGCGGCCACAACTCCGACGATTATTACCCCTCCTTGTCGACCTCGAATCATGGGAATGGACACAGCGACCATGCGACTACCGACCAAAGTCCATGGGCTCAAGGCAACTCCGTCCAGTTGACACATCGATCAAAGGTCGTCGCTGGCGACTCTGATGACGACATTTCTGCCTCCTTGGAGGGTGCTGAAACCGGTATCCATCGGCGGACGGAGATCCAGGTGACAATCGAACCTGATTCGAAAGGCTACAAAATGAAACGAGACAGTAACAAGAGGGAGATTCAGAGGGTGGAGGACGAATTACCCCTGACATCTGCACCAGGACCTCCAAATAAAGAAGTAAAATGAAGAGAAAAAAAGTTGGTTACGAAGTCGACGACGGTGTTCCCCACATCACTTTTACATGCCCAAGTTATATGTGGATAAATAATAGATATTAAGTACACACGCACGCAAGTTATGTCAATTAAACAAAAATAATGAACATTTGACGCTCAATATTTTGGTAGAACAACTCAATCACCTGCTCTTCTCTTTAGACGTTTGACCTTGATTCATGTTATGTACATAGATCCTGCTTACCAGGTACGGCCCGATTCCAACGGGCGGTCCTTTCGCATGATTTGCTGCATGATGATTCACAAGCGGCCGAGGTTGTGTATCCTAGTTAGGTGGAGCCATCCCCATGTTGCCGAGTAGTCCGCAGTCACACTCGCTTAGGCTCATGCAGACAAAACCGCGTCCGATGTAGTCTGGTTTCCAGATGGCTGGACCGAAACCATGTGGATATTCCCCAGCCAATACCCCCATCTGCTTCAGATTGATTAAAGCCGAGGCTGCGTGTCACTTGTGTCGCAGGGGCAGCCCATGAGCCTCAGCCAAAAAAAACTCCGACAGTGATGGGTGCAAACAAAACTTGATGAGCTAGGTAAGCGAAGCTCCATTGTGGCCCGCTCTGATTGAAGAAACTAGATTACATGGCCCAATTTCCACTAATTTCATGCCACCAGACACCGCTGCAGACGATAATTTACCAGCGCCCCATCTTTCGAAGATGTAGCAGGAGTTCAAAAGATAAATCTACACCCTTTACCAAATCCTGAACATCGTCCTTCTCAATCAAACTGGGGTGGCTGGCCATGCACCGCACAATTTCATCTCGGAGTGGGCGATCGTGTTCCATTGTAGAAGTGTACACCTCTTGAATAGCTAGCGGGAGATCATCACTATTCCAATGATACTGGATCTCTTGCCGGAACTTTTCATATGCAAGCTTTTTCAGGCCTCCTATTTCATATTTCTCGCCAAGAGCGTACATTTTGGCATGCAACGAAAGACAGGGTGGGGTTTTCAGCGCCAGGGATTTAGACTTGATTTGAATTGAGTGTTTCCTCTTTTTATTCCACGCCGGACTCCCCCATATGCTGGGGTCGTATTCGTTAATTCTTCCTTGCCCTGTGGTGGATGGTGTGTCCGTTGATGAGGAATCAGAAGACTCGGTATGTGGGCTGTAGTCAAGGTGATAAAAGTACATGACCATCATTCTTACAGCCAGAGGGTCGTCTTCTGGGAGATCGATTACCCTAGTCTCGGCTTCCTAGTGGATCATTAAAACCATTTTATTCCCCTAGTCTCCACTATTGAAGATACCTTGAATGCACCAGTGCATGCGGCGGTGAAGAAAGCCGATCGAGGACATAAAACAGCCCTGTGGACGTTGTATTCGTCATTGGAGCAGGTGATTGTTAGGTCAGAATAGGAGCCTGTGTTGTATAATCTGCGGGTTGTTAAAAAATGAAGCCGCATCTTGAAAGCTGAACCTACGAGACAAGCGAGTTCGTCAACTCGGTAACAGGCTCGCCACTCATTTCGCATGCAATCCTTTGCTGGGCCAGACTCATGATAGGGTCACGGGTATTTTTCTGTAAACAAGACGAACACGGACGTTGCGGGGTAAATAAAATGATGACGGTCGACAGCGTTGACGTGCTCCAGTGTTTGGCCAAGAGCATCAGCTGATAGGCGTGCACTGTAAGCTAGACAGATTGACAAATAGGATCTCAGTTCTTTGCTTTTTCGAAATGGGCACATGCTTATGCGTTTCAAGTGTGGCTGCTATTATGAGCGCATGACGTTGGGATTGCCCTATTAAACAAGCGCATATGAATGTGCGAAAGCCACACGGTTTATCGCCGTCGAAAGCTGAAACATTATCGCCGAAAACAGGTGTTATGGATCAGCCCGATACGAGTACATCTCTGCGGCTGGAATGTTGTTAAAATATGACCCTAATATTTCACACGGTCGGTATTATCACTTGTGGCCTCTCAACCAGGTTTTGGTACTGAAGGCAATAAATTCGGTATTATATGTACAAGGTTTGGTCTTGGTCATCAGCACAATGTGACATCCGCTTCCAAAAACACCCTCATGCATGACTGCCCTTATCTTTGATCTTCCTAAGATTGTCGAAAACGGCAATGAGTTGGTCACGCCCATCCCAAATGGGGTAAATACCAATCACAACCAGCGCCAGCCACAGCCAGATAAGAGACACCGTGACCCAAGCAGTGAAGAACTAAGAGCAAATCAGTCTAGCACTTTAAGTAATTAAGTGAGGCTAAGCTTACCGTCTTGCTGAATATGTAGTTCGCTGCATACATTGGCAAGGGCCACAGCACCCAGTGACCAAGGAATGTTGCAATTGCCCAATAAAGAGCGTATTTGGTCCAGCGGCGTTGTACGTCATCCGCCACCCCCTCGACGCTGCTTATGTTTTCAGCCCCCTTTGGAGCTTGAGGCTGCTCATCCTCGCTATCAGCTTCCACGACCAGTACTTCTTGCTTCAGATTATTCCAGTCGTAATCAGCTGGACGGATGAATGAAAGGATTGCCGTATAGACCAAAGGGCTCAGTGCGGACGCGACTGTTCCGTACATACAAGGCAATGTCTGCCCAGTTGATGATACTGTAACCTCTCCGAAAAGTTTATACGCCGTACCAAGCCAGACGGCGAGTCCGGTAGCGAGACCAAGGAAAGCCGAGCCAATGACTGCGAGCTTGCTCTGCTTTTTCCATAGAATTGTAAAGATCAACGGCACCACACCGGGGCATGTGACGACGCCTGAATAATTCTGTTAGAACCACAAAGTCATCATCACCAGTTTGACGGACATACCTATCATATACAAAGTCCAACCCATATCGATCCCAACGTAGTGAAACATGGCCGTGAAGCCAGCAGACACGGCGCCGAAAAAGACAACCCCAATGTGGCTCCAACGGATAACGTCTTTGTTCTTGGCGTTTTTATTGAAGTAGGTCCTGTATATGTCGAAAGTGATGACTGAGGAAACCGCAATGACTTGAGCTGATAGAGTTGACGTGACAGCCATGAAGGTCATGAGAAGAACAGCCACAGCACCACCTTTCCCAGCAACTGCCACTGCAACATACGGCAAAGCTAGGCCGTTGGTTACTTCGGTGCTCGTCATAACCTATCCGCCAGTTAGCATGCACCAGAGTCGAAATGAATTCATTCGTACCCGTGGGTATGTGGGGAAAGTTGGCGAGGATTCTAGTCCAAGTGCTGCCATTCCCAAGATCGTGCCGAGTGCCCAAGGAATACTAAAATAGGACACGCCTCCAACCACATAGCCGGGGACCACAGCATGAGGGGATGCTGCGAACGCCTTGATAAAATAACCAGTATCCATCTTTACTTGTCAGCGTGTTCCAATCATAAATCCGCAGAACTTACAATAACTGCCCCAAAATTGGAGACGAGAAGAATAATTGCAAAGTAAATGCCTTGCTTTGATGTCATCGTTAACAGTGACCCTTCGTAATTGCCATCCACATTGTGATTGTCTTGAGCAGCAACAACTAGGTCAAACAGGTTGGAAATTGATCCAACATGATCCGAAGTAATTGCCTTGAGTGTAAGATAGCAGCTGAGGATGAGGATGACGAAAGTGTGTAGGTAGTCGGTAAGGAATCTAGCTATATTTAGCAAGCTTCAGTTGAGATTGAGAAGCAACTCACGTGGCCTTGATTCCTCCAACCAAGGTGTAGAGAACAACACCCAGTGGCAACAAAAAGGTAGATGCCATTATGTGCATCCCAGTGCTAGTCCTGGTCAGCAATAGACTGAGATATTTTTGGTAGTACGAACAGGAAAGTAATAACTGCCGAGGCTCCTAATATCATGTTTATGGTATTGAACAAGTTGTTGACCAGCGCCAAAAACGTAAAGCTAACGTGCGCGAGAGTTCCTTGGATATAATTAGATTGGCCATTGATGGTATGGTTGTGCAGCTTACCGTATCGTATGCGGACGATTTCCAAAACTGTATGGGCCTCAGGGACTCGGTTTTTGCAGACGACTCCGAGGTATGCGAAGAAGACGATGACAACTGAGCATCCTCCTCCATACCAGAATCCACCGCTGACTCCATAGCTGTATGTGACCATTACACAACTAAGTAATGCTGTACTCCATAGCCAGGACTATGTACGGTCAGCGATTAGTGCTGGAAAAGATTTGACCAAACTGACCGAAACTACGGCTGAGGCGATGAGGCCCGTCCGGACTCTTCGGTTGGCGACCATGAACCTGCCATCATTAGCATTTTTCAAGATAAGATGCAGTGGTTGATTCCAATTACGTTTCCACCTTGGTATTATCCTCGCCAAGAGTCTTTTTCAACAGAGTCGTCACCCCAATCATGGCTGAATTGATGTAAGTATCGGTCATACATGACGGCAATATCACTTACCAAAGGCGAAGGCAAGTCCAAACAATACGACGACCCCATACCCGACGGATTGTGGGAGCGGCGATGCTACCTCACCCCCTGCATCTAATCGTCGACCTAGCATTTTCTAAAAAATCAATTAGAAAGGATGCAGTACTGCAGACAATCCGAAAAAAAAAAAGGAAACAGGGCATCTTATAATACCACTGTAACTTATACCAATGTCACTCTAAATTGCCATGATAACTACATAACGGTGCGAAATGTCGGCGACAGATGCTGAGATATGAGGCTATCGGGACTAAGATGTCGTCAGTTGCAGACCCCGATGAGGTGACTGAATGGGGCTTATGCACTGCATCTGGAATCCCCAGACCCCGACCAAAAATGACCAGGGTCGCGCGACAACTTCCAAAAGGAGTTTAACGCCCTGGCGCTGTTGAACATAAGAATGCAGTGATCTAGACTGCCGCGTGTGTCGGGTGGCATTCTCCATCACAATCAGCATCACCCCCATGCCAGGATGACTTATTGCAGGACACAACCGGAGCCCCGGAAACGTTCACCATGAGTCCCACCAACGATTCCGATGAGAAACGCGCCCCCAATTCTTGTGGGACCTGCAGACAACAGCGGGTCCGATGTGACAGGCTATTGCCAATCTGCCAGCGCTGCTCAGTAATGCGACGCAAATGTCAGGGCTACCATCGCCCAAAGACCTTTCGATGGACGAACAGCCTGGCTGTCAGGGGTAAATTGATGGGGAAAACCACATTTGGACAAGTCGATACGTATGAAAAACACGCAGGGTCAGAAATTACAAATTCAACCCATGTCAGGATAGATCGGCATGAAGCCTATTCTGAGGAGAGCTCTATTTACAAATCGTTGGTTGAACCGGGCCTGCAAGATTTGTCTCCAGAATGCAGGAACTACATCCGATACTGTAATTCGCCCGTCATGTTGGCTGAATAGAACGCTGACCCTTACTAGTTGACCTTGAATTATCAAACGAGTGCGTTGTGTATAACGTCAGGTCAACCAATCCATTTTTGGCCCTCATGCCACTGATTCCGACTAGCCGAGCCTTGACACACATCATGGTTTCAATATCGGCCTTTCACTTTTCTCATCGCATGATGGTGCACTCGCCTAGTGCAGGTGGCACTGTTCTTCAAGGTCTAACGTGGCCCTCCTCACCAGACCATTACCAACAACAGCTAAGGCAACCCAACTTTAGTCAACCGCTCTACACAGCCTTGCTGCACAAAGAAAAGGCTCTAAGGTGCCTCAGTCGTGAACTACAGAGTGACCCAAGGACTGCTAGCGACGGGTTAACTGCCGCTGTAATTCTTTCTATATGTATAGACGTGGTGGAATCGGGCGAAATGGGATGGAGTCACCATCTCACTGGGGCAAAAGAACTTGTCAAGCGCCAAAGGGCTCTTCTAAGAAGTGAAGATTGTGAATCCAGAGCATGGCTTCAATACTTTGAGACGGCCTGCACCACGTAAGGTTTTCGACATGACTCTGCCACGGATACTAATAGAGGTTCAGATTTGACATTATGGGCAGTACACTTGCCAAGTATAAAAGCCCTGCAATTTTTCCAGACGCGCTGCAGACCTCCTTTCTCGAAACTCTCCAAAAGTCCGAAGAAAAAACCTGGGTTGGGTGTCCAGCAGAGCTCCTATACATCCTAGCCACTATTCACTCATTTCTATCCGCCCCGCCACCCAACGATCAGTTAAGCAAGGTTTTTGAGCTTCAATACATGCTCGAAAAGTTTTCCGCTTCAGATTGGGCGGCTAAATCTCCACGCGCAGAGCATTACCAGCCACGATTTCACCTTGCAAGCGCCTATAAAGCAGCAGTCGAGATTTACGCCTCTCACGTTCTGAAGGAAATGCCTGGGAATTATTATTTATCATATGGATATATGTCTGGCATCATTCAATCTGCCATTTCACACATGACATCTATCCCAGCAGATGACTTTCACATCAAGAGCTTGGTCTGGCCGGCGTTCGTAATCGGCGCAGAGGCAGAAATGAAAGAGCAGAGGTGCTCAGTTCAGGCCGTCTTCCACCACATTTGGGTTGCGTCTTGCTGCCGCAATGCGAAGAACGCCAGTGAAATGTTGGAAAATATTTGGAACAGAACCCCCGAGGAATGCATGCAAAGAACATGGCTCCAGTACATGTACGAGCAAGATGATTGGCTTTTTGTGTAGGCCAAAAGTCTGGAGACAGTGATACCCGATGATAGACAATCGTCGATAGGCATATTCCTTTATATTGCCAGGCCGACATATGAAATTTACGGCATTGAAACACACAAATGTGTCAAAAATTCACCCCAGCCATCTGTCACAAATAACAAAAGGCTCATGGAGTCAGCTGCAAAGCTAATGCAGTGGTAGTCGACTTCCGCGTCGTAGCCGAAGAACCCACTGTGGAGTGGCGGACGCCAACAAGCTCCACCGAGCGATTTCGTCATCGTCAAATGCATAGTCGCCATCGACACATCCGAATGTGGTAACTTTTTAGAGACGCGCTTATAAGAATATGGCTTTGTTTAAGATCAAAGGCTTGCGCCAGGTAATATTCACGAGGAATTATCTCGTCAATCAGTGATTAACATACGTTGCAACCAGGATGTCTGAGGGTGAGTCAGAATTGCATCCACTCTGCCCTCTATCGGGGGGTGAGATACAATTGGCTGCATCTTTGATCCGAGAAATATGGCCGAGCACTGTTTCTCTGAGTTTCAAAGGCATCACATTGAACGAGCCCTTGAAAAAGGACTTGGTACCATATCTGGATGCCAAAAACCAAGGCATCTCAACTCCCGAGATTCCTCGACAGGCTTTTGCATCTTACTACATACGCCAAACTGTAAGTGACAAGGGCATTTATGAGAAAACTCCTACTTATATCACAGTCCATTTTGCACGAGGCAGTTGTCAATCTGAAAACTAAACAAGTAGAGCGCAACCTAAGACTCGGGCCCAATGTTCACAGCAACATTGACTATGACGAGGCTCAGGTGATAGAAAAGATTGCTCTGGAAGATCCCAAAGTTCTCAAGGAGATAAAGAAGCTCCAACTTCCCGAGGGAACCGTCATCTGCGCAGATCCATGGGCTTACGGTAAATATACCCAAACAAAATCAAGGCAAGCTGTTAACACCTACAGGTTCTGACGGTATCGAAGATGATCAGCGCATGTACCAGGTATTTCTGTACATGAGAGACCCAGCCAACTCATCTGAACTCGACTCAAACCACTATGCTTTTCCGCTTCCAATCTCGCCTGTTATCGAGTGCAATGAATACAAAGTCATTCGGGTTGATGTTTTACCAACCGGATCGGATAACTCTATCAAACCTCTTTCGCCATATCAACTAACTCCGGCCAACGAGTATCTACCTGACTACCAGAATGTACGGACAGATTTGAAACCACTGCACGTTTCTCAACCCGAAGGCGCTAGTTTCTTTGTCACGCGAGTGGGCGAAACAGGAAATCTTCTCAAATGGCAGAAATGGTCTTTCTTCATAGGTAATTTCAAATCTGGAGGAGCAAAGTATTCTTATTGACGATGCTTAGGCTTCAACTATCGCGAAGGAATGGTACTGTACGATGTCAAATATGACAACCGGCCGCTTTTCTACCGGGTCTCTCTTTCAGATATGAACATTCCATATGCCGATCCAAGGCATCCTTTCCACAAAAAAGCAGCATTCGATCTTGGAGATGTCGGGGCCGGTGCAACAGCCAATAATCTTAAACTCGGATGCGACTGCTTAGGGCGCATCCAGTATCTGAATGGAGTCATTTCGGATGAGAACGGCGAGCCTATTCAGATGGAAAACTGTATATGCATTCACGAACAGGACGCTGGTATCGGGTGGAAACATACCAATTACCGAACCGGTCGCGCCGCAGTAGTTCGATCTCGAGAACTGGTCCTGCAGTCTATTCTCACCGTCTCCAACTACGAGTACATCCTCATGTTCGTCTTCAACCAGGCGGGCGAGCTGACTTATGAGGTCCGCGCCACTGGCATCTTGTCTACACAGCCAATTGACCATGATCTCGATCAAGTGGGAGTGCCCTACGGAACCGTTGTCCATCCTGGTGTTCTCGCCGTGCATCACCAACATATCTTTTCGCTCCGCATCGACCCGATGATTGACGGCCACACAAACCAGCTCGCCTACTCTGAGGCGCACAGGATGGCCCGGGATCCTGAATGGAACCCGCATGGGAATGGCTACCACGTCATCGAAAAGCTTGTCGAAACAACATCCGGTCTGGACCTCGACGTTGACTTGAACCGCACATTCAAAATCATCAATCCAAACTCGCGAAACCCAGTCAACGGGAAGGCAGTTGGCTACAAAATAGTCGCTCCGCCATTTCAAAAGTTGCTCGCTGACGAGGAGAGTTTCCACAACCGACGAGCAGAGTTTGCCGATCACAATATCTATGTGACCACACACAGGGACAAGGAGTTGTATGCGGGCGGATGGTACACGAATCAAAGCCGAGGAGGCACAGGGGTCCGGGCATGGTCGAAAAGAAACGAACCCTTGACCGAAGAGTCCGACATTGTGGTTTGGGTACAGTTTGGAATAAACCACGTACCTAGGATCGAGGATTTTCCTGTGATGCCGGCTGAGATTCTCAAAGTTCACTTCAAGCCCGTCAATTTCTTCGACAAGAATCCGTCACTGGATGTGCCTCCCAGCCAACAATGTTTTAATAAAAGCAGTCTAGTCTAAGGGAATAAAAAAAAGAATTCATATCGTATCATGGCCGCAATGAAGACCAATATCCAAGAATCGAAAATCAGGCTTGTTTAAATCATCATAAGTGTACTTTTAGAACTGAGGGCTATCAAGTGGATCAAGAATCAACAGGCCTGCGGCCGGTGATGAATCGATAACTTGTAATCAGTCGGAGGTCTTTGTTTCGGAACTCTCGCTTCACTCCCTCCATCAGGATTTGGCACTGTTCGTTGGAGTAGTTCCAAACGCGGGTGAACAGGGCTGGGGTGTGCGAGTCGACCGACATTTGCATATGAATGAGCTCGTAGCGTCCCAGTTCTTTGAGGCGAGGGTTTTTCGCCCAAGGTCCAATGGGTATCTATGGTATAGTTTGTTAGCATAGGTCAAGTTTCAACAGCCAACGAATATGCATAAGTACTGACTCGGTACGTCAACTCTTTTACATCCTCAAATCCTGCATCAATCATCCACTGCCTGTGGTTCTTGGCAACATTGATTTGCTTTCCGAAGACCTTGCTAGCGCCGTCTAGCTTCTCGACCCATTCCATGGTCCATGGTGATCGGTCGCAGCTATCATCGTCGCTAAAGATCCACGCATCATATTCTTGCATTTCCACCACACCGCCAGGCTTCAGGTTGGCCTTGACCTGCTTATAGAAACGGGCCCAGTCCGCCGAGGTTCCGCTCAGCGCTCGTCCATGGATATAGTCGAACTTCTCGTCCTCGCGGTAGGTCCATTCGTCTTCATAATCATCGACGTGGAATCTGCAGTTAGGTGGCACCCAGTCGGGCTGGATCGGGGAAAGATCAACACCGTAGACATCGGATGAGGGAAATTCGTCGGCCATGTCGACAGCCCAGATGCCCGTTCCCGTGCCTAGGTCGAGGATACGAAGTTGCGGATTGGTGTCGGGGGCGGGGAGCGGCGCAGTGTAAAGGCGACCGCCAAGAAGCAAGCGCCAGATGTGGTGCTGCAGATCCAGGCGCTCCTGTTCCTGATCGTCGTTTGGCAGGACATACTGGCCCTGTCGATAGGCGTGGTAACGGCGTCCGTTCTCATATTGATATTCCTGGATTGACGAAGTCATGGAGCCAGTGCCGGTGCTGCCAATATCTGATTCATATGTCGAGTCCGTTTCGTCGGTGTCGGCTCCGGTCTGTCGAGCACGTCAGCGGGAGCATCGGCGAATTTCATTCATGCTGGTCCACCCACGTCGACCTGCAACGGCGCATGCTCAGCTCCATCCTCGGCCGGGTTGAGGTGGTGCGGTTCAGGGACATCCCGCGGGCTCGAGGCAGTGCTCGGCGCAGCGGCAGGCGCATCGTCTTGTTGGTTGGGTGCCATTTTCCAAATTCCGACAGCGTGGTTCGTTCGGGAGAAGCAATTATCTCGGTGGGGCCCAGTTTGACACGAGGTGGAGGCGGCGCCTCAAGCGAGATTCCGCTAGACCCTGGCCGTGGGATTCGATATTTGCGCTATTAGGATATTCCTGCCAGGCTAGAGAAATTCCTGTCTTGTAAAAGCATAACATCGTATCAGCAGACAGCCGCCCGACCTTTGCTGCGATTTGAGTCGCAAACCAATACGAAATATTCGTACCCAGAGCACGTTATCCAGTCCCTCCCCGCCGATCCCCCAATTACGTCATGTCAGCCCAGGATAAATTGGTCTGCGTTGTCGGCGCGACAGGAAACCAGGGCGGTTCCGTGGCACGTCGATTCCGACAAGCTGGATTCCGTGTGCGGGGTTTGACCCGCGATCCTTCGTCTCCAGCAGCCCAGAAGCTCGCCGCCCAGGGCATCGAACCGGTCAAGGCCGAGCTAGATGATGTCGCCAGTCTCACCGAAGCCTTCAAGGGCGCCAATGTCATTTTCAGCGTCACTCAATACTGGGAGCCCTTTTTCCGACCTGATTGCCGACAAAAAGCCCAGGAGCAGGGCATCTCGTGTCGCAAGTTTGCCTACGATGTAGAGTACCAGCAAGGCAAGAACATTGTCGATGCGGCAGCCACAGCAATCGATACCCTCGATGCCAATGGATTTCTCGTGTCGACGCTGAGCCATGCCGGCAAATGCAGCAAGGGCGCCCTTACCGAGTTGTATCATTTCGACGCCAAAGCCGACGTCTTTCCCGAATATGTGCAGGCTAATTATCCAAACCTGGCTGAAAAGATGTCTTGCATCCACACAGGCTTCTTTTACACGAGCTTTGGAATCCTGCCCAACTCGTACCTCGGAAAGGCGAGTTGAGAAACAATACTTGGTTTTTTCTCAATCTAACAGTCGATAGCTTCCCGACGGTAGCTACCAGATGGCGTTCCCCACATCGCCAGATAAGGCGGTGCCTCATTTTGACCCTGTCGGAGACATGGGAAGCTTCACATACGCTGTGTACCAGATGCCTCCCGGCAAGGCTTACATGGCTGAGGGCACCACGTGCACCTGGCCTGAATGGATCAAGACCTGGGGTGAGATCAATGGCAAAGCAGTATCATATAAGCAAATTACACACGACGAGATGGTCGAGATGACCCCAGATCGTGATACTGGTATCGAAGTCGCGTATATGTATTCTTACAGCTCTGATCCGGGATATGGTGGCGGCATGTCTTTGTTGACTGCCAAGGATATTCGCGAGGTAAGGTCAAGTTGCCCCTTCTCCTATTCATCAAACTGACAAGATAGGCCGGGATTGATTGCCCGATGACAAGCTGGAAGGACTGGGCAACCAAGTATGATTGGTCATCCATTATCAATGAGTGATGTCATGGATCAGGATGAACCATGCCAAACCTCTGTTGAAACGCTGGCCGCTAGAAAATGGGCCCCCCTTGTGACAAAATAACGACTCATAAGCACTCAATGCAACCAAACCATTGATACTCCGAATTGATAGGTCGTCTGGTCATATCGTGAAGGGGGAAAGCGCACGTTTCATTCAAGACAACGGTCTGAGTGTATGTTAACAAGATGGGCACATAGTCATTTAACTAGAGAACTTACATACTTCCAGTTGCATATTATACTAACAGTAAACACCTTTTTCAAATAACTACCTATGTACACCAATAGCTAGGAGATGCACGTGGTTGTATTGCATTATTAGAATTGTACGTAACAAGTTTCGGTAGATTCTCAAATTGTCAACTGTTAGTTGAATCTTGTCATGTGTCTATGGAATACATGCGTGTATCACTGACTGTCTCGAATCAACGGATGTAATTCCAAACCTCTCACAAAATCACCACATGCGAGTATCAAGACGTTAGAGAACATTTCACGCGTCATATAATGAACAGTTTATCAAGCAAAAGCTGAATTAATATATACTATCGGCTGTACTAAAGAATTTTATGCTGCCAGGAGCGCGTAGACGTAACAATTATTAGCTCCTCCATCTGATAACCGATACCCGATGTTCCACCGTTTAGATACCACCGCTGAGGCCGGCAACGAGAGCGGCAACAGGGGTGAGGAGAGGAGCCAGGACACCGTTGCCGAGGCCGGCAAGGAGAGGGCTGAGGGCGGCGACCAGGCCAGGAACAATGGCAACAACGATGCCAGTGACGAGGACAATGATCTTGGAAACGAGAGAGAGGACGGAGTGGAGGATGGAGTTGAGCTGGGGCTGGACGCCAAGGACGGTGACAACAGTCTTGACAGTAGCAAGGACAATGGAAACCAGGTTGACAGTGAGGTTGAGGACAGTGTCGACATCAGCATCGGCAACAGTGAGACCGGCAGCACCGGTAAGCTTGGTGACAACGGTGGTCAGGGTGTAGTGCATGCTCTGGAGCTGATCGGCGGACTGGTCAGCAGCCTGGTCGCGGGTGATCTCGCCAGCCTGGAGCTTCTTGGTAATGGTGGCTGGAAAAGTTAGCATTGTTTTATGATAAATCGAGAAAAGGGCTCGTACTGATGGTGGACTGCTGGCCCTGAATAGAAGTGACGGCAGTCTGAACAATGGTGATCACTTGCTGGACACCCATGTTTTGGG
Organism: Calonectria multiphialidica; assembly: GCA_020623665.1. Taxonomy (NCBI): domain Eukaryota; kingdom Fungi; phylum Ascomycota; class Sordariomycetes; order Hypocreales; family Nectriaceae; genus Calonectria; species Calonectria multiphialidica. The sequence continues at coordinate 117,689 of JAHVYC010000136.1, forward strand.
CCTGGCGCTTGGCAGGAGTCTTGGTGGCTCCGTCGACAAGCTGGCCAGCACCAGCCTTGTTGACAACGACACCCTCGACACCGTGAACAGAGTCCTGGACGGCGTTGCCATCGCGGACAGCGAGGCCGGGCTGGGCGGTGGGAGCAGCAAAGGCCGACATAGCCAGAGCAAGGGCGGAGACGAAAGCAGCCTTCATTTTGATTGTAGAAAAAGGTATCGAGTGATTGAATTAAGTTGGTTCAAAAGATATTATTATAAAAGAAGGTGAAAGTGTAGTTGGTAGTGTTGCTGGTGAGTGAGCCGGTTGATGATGAAAAAGAGATCTGGATGAGAGGGAATCGATGAATACTTATACGCAAATCGAAGTGCTCGGCTCCTGACTGTCCAACCAGCCATGAAGCAAAATGGGCCATCGAAAGCAACAGTTGAGGAGCCTTCAAGCATGAATGTCGATCACTCTCTCGCCAAATTGATGGTCTTCCGGCATGCTTTCCAAGCACCCGGTTATCCCCACATTATTTCCTACCCTTACCTTGTACTGGGCTGATCTGCATCGTACATAGGGCTAGTTGAGGGACAAAAACCAGGTTGACGGGTTGGCTTCAGCTCGCTACGCAGCTGGCGTTGGAAAGCGTTGCGCATCAATTGCCGTTGCTTGGCATTCGAGTTTGTTTCAGCCCAAAGCCTGCCAAACCCCGAATCTCGTGCCGCTTCATTCCGTCTCGCTTGCCAATATGCCCAATGTCGATTGACCAGGCTCTGCGAGAGTCATGCTATGGAGGCCCCTATTCAGCACGATTTGGAAATTACATGGCACAGGGTTACCGGTGCCATCGACACTGATCGACAGGGCCAACAAATCGTGCAGCTCCAGCATCTGGAGGTTTTCGCTGGATTAAATCAGCCACTGACGACAATCCTTGGCAGAAGAAGCAAAGTAGGGTGGATTTTTGCGCACTACGCTGAAAATGTGGGGAGCTGAGATGGTTTTTAGTTCCAGTAGCACGGAGCTATCCCTGTCCGTCCTGTCAATCACGTCTTCTTTTGTCAGGCTCTGCTCTTTGATTGAAGGGGCTGTTATGGCTCGAAAAAAAAAATTACCATCCTTTCTTTTAGGGATCCGAAAAGGACCAGTGTATTTTTTAGCCGACATCGCGAGAAATATCACAGCCTGCCCCCAACCAGCACGCGATGCCACGTCGCGCCCAAGCCTTTGCTGCTATCTACTGTGCTTCTAGCTAGCTCGCTGAAAACCCCCGATGTGCCGGTTTCTCACGCTTTACACAAACTGGTGCATCTGAGACATGCCGGTAGAATGAGAGGTGTCAACCATGCACGTGGACCCATAGCCACGGATCCCAGCCAAGCTCAAATAAGCTACGTCGATCGGCATCTGGAGATCGAGGATGCAGTCTTCCGGTTGGAGGTGACCGGATGGCAGGGTGAAGCAGGCTCCACACCTCTGCTCTTCGCGGAAATGATGTTCACAACACTCCTCAATCAGGTCCACTGCGATCTGCGCCGAGACAACCGCCGCCGGAGCAGTTACACGTTGGTTGGGAGGAGCCAACTGAGTAATGGGCTTCCAACCGAGGGTCAACACCTGACGAGAAGAAAATGTCTCTCGGAAGGACCGACGAACCAACTATGACGTTCTAGTGGGGAGCACCAAGTCGGGCCATGGATCCCGGATTAAGTCTTGCAACCATCTGCAGCAGATCTCAGCCTCGGCCGAAGTTCCGAGTGGAAGTTGGGTGCTCACGGTTCAGTGTCTGTGTTACGATGAACCCTGATCATCACTGTTAACAGCACAGGTACATCTCGGCTGCAGGTTTGACTTGTGCAGGTGCTGGGGCCACTGCCGCATCAATCAACATTCCACTAACGATAATAGATTTGACTCTGGACGGATAAACATAAGAGATATCCTTCATTGTTACCCTATATGGACAGCGAAATGGCGGTTTGGATCAAGAGCCCAATGACGACGAGGCGCTCGCTTGACAACGAAACCAGCCTCTTCCGCGGAGCTGGCTCGCCAGTCACCTGACCAAACAACGGCGTCAAGCCACCGGAGATTATCCACTTTGCCGCAGCGCCGGACCACTTGCTAAGTCCACTCTGTAAACTAGCCATTTCCTAAGGGCTAGCTCTGTTGAGAACTTGGCGGAAATTTTCCGATTAATTAGATAGCCAACGACCGGATGCTAAACGACCCGTGCATCTTGCCTCCGCTGACGACAAGACTACTTGAACGCCATTGCCACGTTCGTTCTTGCAACTCGAGCAGTCTTTGCACTGATGGCCTGTGGCTCCAAACTAACTGAGCTAGAGACTTGACGTGGCCATGATGGTTGTAATGTAAACCCCGACATTTGGGAGACACCAGAAGCAGTACGCACATGTGCTCGGGATTGTGGTTGGCTTCGTTTAGAGTTTAAAATCGAACTTTCTTGCTCAGTTATCTTGAGCCCAAATGAAGGCTAAAATTATCTCTTTACCTGTCATAAAACTCCAACCAGGTCACAGACACGGTCTCGGCCCAACTGGAGCAGAGAAGCCTGGGTATACATCTATCATGCCTAAAGTAGGTGGCCACAAAAGTGGACTCAATACGGGTTGCAATATTGTGCTGATCAACGGTGCTTCCCCATTGGTTAACGCTACTGCCGTGATTCCAAACGGTGCCATGTTTTAAATTTCCATGCACTGCCTTCTTCCTTAGGTAGAACTTCTACCCAAGGGCGATATGGGACGGAGCACGTTTTAGAGTTTTATAGCAATTAACAAGAGAATCTAAAAACATATACCAAACAAGAACTTCAACTTCATCGCAGCATAGATGTTAGGAGGTAGTACTTTTGGTTACTTAGGCGGCCAGCGTTCAACTACCTGAGATTCAATACCTACCACCACCAGTGTGCATTTTATCTCCCACGCTTCCTAAAGATATAATGATAGGAAAAGAGAGTTATTTAGCATGAGATGAATTAAATTGCTGTGCCCAAGGCTCTCCAATGACTTGCACTCTGCTTACCAAATTTCTCAGCCACCGCCTTCTGGTTTCTTCCTATTTCTCTTCGGTGTTGATGGAAACCAATATTTCAACGATATACAACCATATTCCACTTAATCTACTATTAGTAAAGGTAAGGCTGAAGTTGTGTATTCCCACCACACTGGAGTTAACGGCTCTGCCTACCTACTCTTCTGACTTTTGGTGATTAGCCGTGAGTAAAAGGGTGCAGATATTTATTTGGCAGATATTTCACGATTTTGCTGGAGTCATCCAAGGTTGCATTTACATAACTGTGATGGTGAGGCGTTGTTAAACATGAATTTGGGTGGTGAAATCCGTGTCACTTGGCTGATAGAGAAAGTTGCCCGACACCGACCAAAAATAAAGAGAGACAGTTAAGTTTATTTATTTAAATTTCCAGTCTCAAACAATGCTGGAGAGTACTATTGCGGGTCGCACTTCTCTGCAATGCCTCAGAAACTTCAATATTAGACCCAGTCAAGACATTTTCCTTCCTGTCTGAAACAAAGTCGAAAGACAGTTATTTGATTCACTTTGCAATAAGAGACGCTCAAATAATTGAAGAACAAACCAGTGTGCTTTTTTTTATCGATGTCTAACTCTATAACTGTATATTTTACATGAAAGTCTCGCTTTCTAAAAACAACAAATCTATCATTTTTGCAACGCGCAACTGAAATATCTAAACCAAAAGTTCCTAGGCTTTTTATCCAGTTAGCTTTTTCGTTGGTGCGCTTAGATCTTGCACTTGGACTTGCCGGTAGTGGTGGCGGAAGCGGCAGCGGAGGAGACGCCAGTGGGAGCAGAGCCAGAAGGAGGAGTGCCAGAGGCGCCAGCAGGGGGAGTACCGCCAGGGGAGCCACCGCCCATTCCAGCGCCAGAGTTCTCATTGGCTACACCGCCCTCAGCGTAGAGGTAAGCAGCGGGGGTGATGGACTGGGACAGGGTGGTGTTGATGCCAAATGCGAGCCAAGCGAAGAGACCATCAGAAACAGTCTCGCCCAACAAAGTATATTCCATCACGGGATCAACTCCATCAGTTGCGACCTCTTCACTCATAATCGAATCGTTGGCGTTCGTAGTGAGTTCTTGAGTGTTGGTGTTGTAGGGGGCGGTCAGCTCAACCTCGCTGATAAGGTCCTGGTCAAAGAAGGCCTGGCCCACGTGACTGGCATAGTTCTCAGCGCCAAGAGTGTTGTTCTTCTGCAGAGTAGCATTGGTGTGAACCATGACGTGAATGTGAGTGGCACGGCTGGTGTAGTGGCCGGGGAAGATGGAGTCGAACTGGGCGACACCATCGGAGTTGGTCTTCTGGATACCACGGAGCCAGGTGTTGTCGATGTTGGTCTCGTCGGAGCTGTCACCGTTGCCGCTAGCGACAATACCGGAGTAGACACCGGTAGAGTTGCAGTGCCACATCTCAAGGTAGACATCGGGGACGGGGTCGCAGGTGTCGACGTCGATGACCTGGTAGTCAAGGACGATGTCGACACCCTCCTGGTCCTCGGTGAGATCCTCCCTCACGTACTCGCCAGCGACGTCTGTAAAAGAAATGTTAGATTAGCGAATTCCCAATTGGGGAATGTGGCTGTGACTTACAGTAAGGTCCCTGGGTAACCTCGGGGGTAAGAACGCAGGAGTTGATTCCACCAAAGAGAGTGGCGGCATCAGTGTTGACAGTGTAACCCTTGTCAGTCTGGTTGTGGGAGGTAGCAAGGATGGTGTCGAGGTCGCGCTTGCGGAGGCCGCGCTTGGAGCGAGCCTTCTCGATCTGGGCGGCGCGGCGAGCGCTGTTGCGGGCCTCAATGCCACGAGCGCGGAGCTTGTCAGCGCAGTGGGCGAGCGAGGATCGCTTGACGGAGTTGAGGTAGTCTCGGCGCTCGGCAGCCTCGCGGGCAACGTTGTGGCCGGGGTGAGCAGTGGCAACACCACCAAGAAGGGCCAGGCTGGCAACGACGTTGTTGGAGAAACGCATTGTGAGTTTGTAGGTGAGTAGATGTGAAGTTGTTGTAAAGTGTTGATGTGAAAGGGGAAAGCGTTGCTGAAGCCTGCAGCTGGTGTTGAGAGGGAAGTAGTTGTTGTTGTTGAAGAGGATGTTGAAGCTGATGATGATGATTGATTTGACGGGATTCTTGACTTGTTATATATACCCATCTCTCATGAAGATCTATTACAGGATCAATAAACTTGACCCTGTGCTAGACAGGCCTCCTGTGGGGTCCGTGATGGGCTCCATGGGAATCTACAAGGCAAGGAGCATTCAACAATCGCCAAGAGTTACGCGTACGTACTAGAATAGACAGCTTCGTCATCCGCCTCCATCTAGTCGCTTTGACACTGCCAGTCCGGGTATCTCCAGGTTCCCCACTAGGAAAGGCACTCGGCCGGAGCACAAGCCAGAAGGGCAGTCGTGTCGGTCGAGTGCAAAAAATACGCATAATTGATTCGGGGCAGGGGTGGCCAAGGCACTCCAGGCCCTGGCCAGAAGCATCTGGACCTATCACATCGATTACGAAACAAAGCAGACGAGGACATGTCCCACCAGCAGCATCCCTGAAACCGAATGCCGATGGTGAACCGCTAGCAATTGGCTCTCGTAGTTGAGATGGGATCAAGGGAGGTTGAGAGACGCGCAAGCCTCGCCTTGCGGGGCCCTGTGGAGCGTGTGGGTACGCGGGACTTCTCCCACTACCCGAAGCGTCGAGGCGAAAGTTGGGTCTAACCAGCGGGCATCGACAATTGACTTTCCTAAAGCGCGGCAGATGAGCCTGGACAAGAGTCTGGGGCCGCCCGTCACCGTTGCTATTGGTGTTGCTGCTGTGGACTGTGCACCATTTACACCTGCTTGGTACGGCATCGGGGATACCGCCCACGCTGCCAACGAGTCATTCTGCACTCCTGTCTCATGCCCAGGGTGGACCCTTGGGGTCAATTCGTCTAGACTACTTGGGATGGAAAACGCAGAAGAAAAAAAAAAAAAAAAAAAAGCAGGCTACGCGTACATTGTGCAATTGACGATTAATCTGCCAACACACAGATTCTCCAAGCCTCGGACCGACCAGAAAGACTGGATGAATTGAATTGCCAATAAGTTTTGACGTTGTCCGTGCTATGGAAGTTGTCAAAAGATGCCCAATGCTTCAGGTCAATCACCGAGGGGCACTGCTCAGCCTCTGTACTCGTCGGCTGTGGCGTTGACCGAGCCTCCCTGGCCCTTGCTCAACCGCTCTAACCTCCGAGGCTCCCCTAATTTCGAGCATGATGCACCGTTCCACTCTTATCCGAAGCCAGGGGATTCAGACCAATGCCATCGCCTACGTTTCTCATGACGACGACAAACATAGACGTCATGAAAGGAAATAGGCAAGGGTCGACGGAACCTTTGATTCCGTCGGCTGGAGGCGCACTGCCTAAATTGTATCCGTGATGGCTCCTTTTCTCTGGGCTGGTCAATCACTTCCTCACTGGGAGAACAGACCCGTCTGTCAACACCGTTGGTACGCGCGTTCGGCCATGCCGGGAATGGAAGAAAGGTGATTGCCCAAGTAATACTCGAGCAGATAGGGAAGATTGAATCTCTCTACAGGCCCGGGCTCGAGATCAGTTGTTGGCGATTCCAGCACGCACGGGGTCCCAGGGCCGCCTCGGAGTTGCCATCCCAGCCCACCTTCGTGAGATTGTGGCTGGGGTATAACTAACAGTTTAAGCTTAGTTGCTTCCACCAGGTAACGTAAGCTGTCCCTGGTGCACAACAGGTGAAACAGGGACAACCAAAAATCGATGTCGCCTAGAGGACGCCAAGCGCTAAATCGTTGGCCTCGATCGCTTGCCACGGGGCGTCCAAGCATGGCGCGTCCTTTACGTGTATTCTCGTTTGGAGTTGATGAGGCTTTTCGTCCGCCGTCAAACGGAACAATTATACTTCTGCCAACACTGGAAATAGCACCGGGGGCAAGGTTCTAAGCAGAGTTTAGCTGTTTATACATCAGACAGCCTAGAATTCGCCTTGCCCGTCGAAGCCTAATAATACCCGATTACGCGAATTGCCTCCGCTATTTGGAATTTCCATCTTTCGCAGTACGCTCCTCCCGCACTCGAGCAGCGGACAAAGAAAACAATCGATGATCCACCCAGGATTCGGTTCACCTACCGTTAGCAATGCATGTGGGGTCCGTAGGGCGCATGTACAAGGCGGAGGAGACCCGCCAGGCTGTCAAACACCGGAAAGTGGGAGGTCGTTTCACAACCGGGGCTTCCTGTGATGTATGCACAAAAGCCAGCGGCGTATAACCATGCGTAAATCCTGCAATTTTGACGCCGCTCGACCGCATCAACGTTGAGCCGTAGCCCACTCCCACGTGTAAAAGGCCAGCCCCTTCGGCTCAGATGCCCTGCTCGCCCGGGTGGTAGTATTGAGCCAGTCAGACGCATCGCCGAGGCTCGCCGGGATCAGAAAGAGCCTCGAGAAAAGATTTACCCATTCAAGCACAGCATTCTACAGCACGTGGAGGAGGGTTGCACTACCGTGGGCTCGGTATCATTTGGTGCACCGCAACGGTTCTATCGGGATATTGACGCGCAGCGGGGGCATCTCACATGGGATCTCACAGGGTGTGTTTATTGCCGATCTTCATCTTAACAGGTGATGGGAATAGTTAGTAGCAGTCGTAAACGATCTCCTATCACATCGCTCCCTAGCGACTAGTCCGAAACAATTCAAGATCAGTTCTAGGAGTCGAGGCCGCGCAATTGTTGGCAAGGTATCTCGGTACACTCGTCTGCACAACTGCATTTGGCTGGGGACCTTGATGCCGCGAAGACGTCAACGGCAAGGTTGCATCAGGAATATATTGATGCCATCGCTAAGAAGGTCGATTGCCATACGTATTAGTAATTGATCAGCCCAAGGCGTCTGTCTCAGGTCCCATAATTTTGCTATGGGGCTGTGTCATGGCACTCGGAGAGCCCGCCGTATATTTTCCAACTGTGGGGTTTTACGCTCCACATTCCACATCCCACATACCGAGCGCAGGGCTGGCATACACTGGTTTTGGATTGCACGGATGAAAAGTATAATCCAAGGGTTCGAATCTGTACCGATTCTATTCAGGTGAGTATGTTGAGCGTCTAGAAACATCAATCTCTCCAACGTATGTCGTATAAAAGTAAGACTATCATTTTAGAAATGTCGTACAGTCCGATTTATGTCTTGGCGGTAGGATGGTGCAAACTATGTCTACTTCCCCGAGATTTGATCTCTGAAATCGAGGCAAGGATTTCCTTGCCTTTGTTGGGTCACCCGTAATTGTGAAGAGCCTGCCGTAAGCCTCTTGGCATTGGGGGTATGGATTTTCCAAATTCCAAGTAATTACCCTAGAGTATTGAGGTTTAGTTTGCAACTTCGTAGTAGACAACACCCAATGAATTTTGAGAGTTAATTGATCAGTGCAGTGAATTATTGTATGCAAAATTGATTATTATTGTCATTATTAGTTTAAGTGATGAAAGGCGTTTGTGTGGGCATGTGTTATTGTCACTCTCACCTCTCAATCAATCAATGTTGTGTTACTTCTTCTGGGCATACGTCAGCTACCTCAAGCTGAGTGTGGCGCATTCCGTACGTAAGTCATGCGAATGGGCAATTCAAACGTAGACTAACTCAGTTTAGACTCATCGAAAGTCAAATCAACACTAGTTCGGGATGCTTCGAGCGAAAGCGAGCCCGGGAACCCGAGCCCAAACTTTCATTCTCGCACGTGCCTGCACAAGGTTTACTAATACCCCCACCCTATCGAAGATCAAATCAAAGGTGGAAGAAAGCTATGTACAGTATCACCGATACGTGTATTGGAGTCCTTGATATATGATGGAAAGCTTTCTGGACTCGTGGGTCTACATAAGTAATGGGCGCGCAGTGGATCCGACTTGGTATCTTTGGCCACGAGTCAGTCAATGTGACTATGATGATATAAGAAAGGCCCCCATGCAATAGATTTATGACAATAATTAATATCCCTAAGCTGTGTTCCGTCTAGTCATTGCAATGTTCTCATAAAGGACGATACAGCCACAGCAATATATGTAATCCCTGATGGAGGATAATTGCGTGTTTACTTTGAGCTCAAAGCGTAAAGCACAATACAATCATCTTGGAAACTCACTGCCATTGGATTAATTAATCCGGCCGTGTAGGGAATTTACAGTATAGGGGGCCTATTCGTGTAATCCAATTGCGGCATTTAAGCCTTGCATGGTTTGTATTTCAATGGAAGCTAACTGGAACCCCAGCGCACGACACCAGACTCGATAAGTCAAGAGGAAATTGAGTTCTCAACACAATAAGATGAAATTTGTTCTTCAAATTTAAAATTTTCGGCATCGTTAAATATCTCATTCTTGGGGCTACATGTCATGATAGCTTTTGGTGCTCAAGGCGCGTAAAGTTCCGATAGCGACGATCGCAACAGACAATGCTTGCATTGTAATGAGAACAGGCAATGAAGCGACAGTATCCGATTGATCATATCGAAATCTATGGATACCAGGTACGTGTAGCTATCAACTATACACTCCCTTGATCTAACGAATATGTTGGACCTCGGAAGCCGTACTGTTTGTGAGTTCGTTGGGCCAAATGCTACGCTCGGGATAGAAGTACATGGATGAAGATAAGCTCCACGTGGGTTGTGATCACAATCTGACATGCTTGACATCACTTACTGTCCTGCAAAGTTGAGTTTGCTGACACCATAATCCGTTGCAATATGATGTGTAGAATGGGAGGTATTGGCCATTGCGCCAAAGATCTGTTCACCTGTTCCTCTGTCGAGAGTAACGCGAAGCATTTCAATGTTTACGACATGGGAAATTCAACATAAAGTCCCCCTTTTCAGAGGAGGAGCATGGGTTCCGGTGGATTAGAGAAGTAAATTAACGGCCGTGCCGTACTTCATCGGCTAGCAGGTGGCTCGTGGATGGTTCTATTTGCCTTATTTCAAGTGTGGGGACGTAATGTTATTTCACTGTAGTCTGTAGGCTCACAAACCAGGGGTACTTTCTTTCAGGCTAAAAACAGTGAGCATAAGCTTGCTCACGGATCATGCGGATCATCTCATACGGCATGTGATGTGACGGGCGATAATTCATGAGATGCGTTGCTGGGCATAAGAAACTTGAAAAAGAAAACAGCACTGAGGCTATATAGATATTTACCTATCTTGTTGGATAACATTTCTCTCTTAGTATAATGATATTGCCCCCCACAGATCCAGGGAGCGAAGTGGGAGGCACTCCTTTGAGACGCTTGCGGGTTGAGACAAAGGCAAAATTGCAAAATCTCCTTTGCGCTCTGCCTTTGAAATAAACTTTGAAGGGGCTCGAAGCTGCTTGAAGAATCATGACGGATGGTTTCCTTTGATGTGCATCGAGTTTTCGCAAATGGCGAGTCGTGCAGCTCGGCTCGAGACTCATTTGTAAATGATGCGAAGATAAGGCCAGCCTGGACTTTTCTGTTTATCGTCATGCGCTATTTGGGTTTTATAGAAGGGCTCTCTCTGAAAAGAAGGTATTGTCAATCACCTTCATGCAAGGTTGTGGAAAAGGACTGGCTCTTGAAGATTGATGATGTAATATGCCAAGTGTGCTAAGCATCATCAACAACACAACCTTCTTCAATCCCTGTTGTCATTTATATGATATGATGAATTAAAAATCAGAGTGATACTTGATAACAAAAGAAAGAACCTCCTCGACTCTTAGGAGGCTGTCCAATATGTCTTCGCGACTATTCTGGAAACCGTATACAGTTCCCTCGTGGCTTACAGGAAGGGTACCTCCAAGTAGAACTATGGTTCGCCCATGATGGTATTCATTTTGAGAAGATTTCAAGATCAAGGGAGTGTAAGCTAGTTTTCACAAGAGGAAAATACAAAAAAGAAGAAGAAGAAAAGCCGTGTAGCTTCTGGGAATTAGATGTGATCCGTAATAATTTTAATATTACGCTGCAGAATTATGGTTACAACTCGAACTGTTCTTTTATTTATCTTCAGTTAAAAAGACAAGCAGTAGGTATAACTAGGCAAGAGCGTTCCTGTTGTACTATGTTGCTAATTTTGCCACTCTTATACTTCCATATCAGGACAGAATTTACAGTGACTTGACAAAAGTTCCAAGGATAATTCGATGGTTATGTCGGTAGGCTTATGTAGATAGACTAATTATAATAATATAAAGTTAAAGACAATAATTATAAACCAGACTTATTAATTGTGAACTAGATTTATTAATTATAAAAAAGAAAATAGTATTTTCGATTCTTAGATATTAGATATTTATATCGGACTACTTAAATTTCCCTTGGCTTTTTATTAGCGACCTTTGTGCCCTTTGTGCCTTGCTTTGCTTTTATTTTTATTTTTATTTTT
>JAHVYC010000137.1:0-31273 GCA_020623665.1 Calonectria multiphialidica
TGCAACCGCGCCTTCTGGGAACTCACTGTCGAAGAGGCTCCCCCTGGAGGCTGGCCCTCTGTCAACCAGGAAACCTTGGCCAACCTCAAGAGGGATGATATCGTCATGGACCTGCTCCGTCACCTACCCTACGTTGACCACCAGTACCACAGCACCCGCGCGCCGTTTATTATGTATGAAACGCACATCGTAAACTACCGTCACGAGGATATGCAGAAAAGGATCCGCGAGGGGGAAATTGAAGGATTTGCTGCGCCTCTTACTGGCCAAGACCCCGCCATTCCACCCTCATGCGCCGCTATCGCTGTTACCACAAGCAGGAATGGCTATTACGTTGTCCTGGATACCAACGATGGCTACGTTTACTGGGGCGACCCGGTTGGGCATGACCAGCCCCCAACCCCGCTGAATAGCGTTCTCGAACAGTTTAAGGGTGATGAAGCCAATGAATGGCGGTCAACGTGCAATGTATATGAGCCTGCTGACTTTTTTGAACTCTGCAAAACTCGGTTTCGGGAGCTCCCTTGGATCGGCCATGGCCCAACAGACATAGATGCTGAATCTTATAACATGGGTTGGGAATATACATCCGAACCTGACTCAGATTCTGACTTTGAAGACAATTACCGCCATAGCAATGTGGCTAGGCTAATGAAGAAGGCGGGCTGGCCTGGCGACGGTGAGGGAGGTGGCTGGGACAAGGCTAAGTTTCAGAGACTGTACGGGGAGGGTGTTGTTGTAGGATTGGATGAGGCACAGAGATCCAAGGACTAGAATATCCAACTCAAAGCTGCTACGCCGGGATCCGCTGTAGCATTGTATCTTTCCAAGCCGATCTAGGCGCTTGTTTGAGCATAGGAAAAAGAGGGAACGCCCCCGAGGAAAGCGTGGTTCCTGGGATATATATGAAGATTTAGAGATGTACATGTAGAGATAGATTAATCACAAGAGTATTTCTAAATGCAAAGGCCCCTCAGTAGGTAAATAAGACAGCTTGTGTCATTTCATGGCCAGAGGTACCTGGTCCCCCATTCATAGCCTTGAGTTCGTCGAACCTGTTGTTATCGTGTTGGATGGAGGCCTGGCCAGATGTCCGCGTCATGGAGGAGCCCAAGAAGTCAACCCAACGTCAGTTCCCCTGCAGAATCGAATCATTTCGCATTCTTCCTCACGATAAAGCACATTGTACTAATTTTGCAGGCGAGCAAACTTATTCCAGCTAATCTGCTCTGCAGAAGACGCAATAGTAGACTCAGTCAACGACGCCATCGCCAATCTCAACATTGGGTCGATTCACCGCGGTCAAAAAGGGTAGCACTTCGAAAATGGGCCCACAATTAGTTGCATTGGCCCGCCCATCAGGGCCAAGTGCTTATTAACAGACGTTGACACAAACACAAAACTCAAGCCCCTCAGTCTCCCAAAGCCAACAACTGCGGAACGCATAACCACCACCTACAGGGCGACATGCATGTCCCATCTGAAATTAGAAGTGAAATTGTCTCCCAATTAATTTCTCCAGCCATCGATCCATGGTTTGGGATGCAAACCCTAGATCCACTCCTTGGAGATGGGTACAACTTCCAAAAATCGCTCTATCCCAACATCCCTTCTCTCTTCGCCTGGATTGATCTTTCATCAATACTAAGTCTCCGTCTGATATCGAGTGACTGGAATCTCACAGCGACACACTTTCTGAGGGAGAACTTTTGGTGGTCCCTCAAGTTTGCTTCAAAATTGAGCCTTGAGCGGGCATTCAATCACTGCACCTCGCATGGCGAAAGCATCGTAAAACATCTACGAATAACCCACATATGGGATGCAATTGTGGACCCGTCGCAGCATCGTATGGGCAACCCTGATAAATACGAAATTTTGCGTGGAATCTTTGCAACTCTTGATACGGGCACAATTGAATCTTTTGGTGTCTCTTTCCCCAGGGCTACTCACGGCGATGAGAGGGAAAGCTATGCATCCCGACGCTATGATTTAGAGGCAGTCGATAAGATGTTCTCCACTGTCCAGGTTGCCTTAAAGTCGGATGCATTCCAGAGTCTAATTGACCTTCGTCTGGAGATAACATGTACGCGGGAAATGCAGCGCCTGGTAGATGTCATGACCTTGGGTTCTCGTGAGCGCCTACAGCACCTGCGAATCGTCATTCTAGATGAGATTGATCAAGATAAAGTCTCGATTTACGAGGAGCCCTCGCCAATCAACTTGGAAACTGACCTTCCAAACCCAGATTATCAACGTGCTCTTTGGGAGTTCGTGGGGTCGTGCCCGAATCTCAAATCTCTGGGTATAATAGGATCGCATTACCTTGACTTGGACCAGCTTCATTGGGAAAAGTCGGCCAGTTCCAAGGGCCTTCGAGCTTTGTCACTATATGGTGTATGGTCAAGCATTGCATCTATCAAGCAGCTGTTGCATCCTACTTCCCAAGAGGATTTATCACAAGTACAATTAATCGACCTTGGTGATGTCAAGGTACGACCCGAAGGAGGCAAATGGTCTGAGCTGTTTACATATCTAAGAGACAACTGTCCCAAGCTTGCAGCGTGCAGGATGGAACAACTGGCATACTTTGAGGATCATCCCAACTTTGTGGAAAGTTTTAACACCTGCGAGAAGCTTGACGCATTGTGGACTGCCTCCTATGAGGATTGGGATATCCTGATTCAATTAACACGGGATCTTGTTAACAAGGCAGGAGGAAAGGATAATTACCCTGAATACTGCTATGAACCGATCCTATATGATCACCCATGAGAGTGGTCGCATGATAGTATTGATTTGGATTACACCAAAATGCGATTATTAGGAAAGAAATTTCGAAAGAAGCCTTGATGCGCGCATCTTCCTTTGTATCCAAATTTAAATCATTTGACATTTTCAGTCTGGCTAGGTTGTTGGACATCATCAATGCCTCGAGACACAAGACGTTGCATTGCCTGTATATGACATTGACCCCGGGAATCCGATGGCACTTTGTGCGACACTATCTCGTACATGGCACACTATGATTGAGACCAAAATATTTCAGGAGGTGCGCCTAACCGAGAGCGGACTGAACATAACTGAAGCCCACGACTACCTCTAGCCAACTCGCCTCGGCTCTATTCGTCACATTGGAACCACGGCTATTTTAGCCATCAGGCAAGAATAATAATATAACCCTGTGCTACACTACCTAAAACCACATCACTTCCTCTCTCACAGGCCCAGGCTTAGATTCATCTTCTGATGACATGTAAAAAGTTGTATTGATGCATCGTTTGACTGTCGACATTGTTGGGCTGTATTCCTTGACTCTGTCCCCTTCAGGCGGGATGCGGACATCGTCCCAAGTTTCATATGTCGGAATTATCACCTCGGGGGCATGCCACATCGACCATGGCAAAGACATTTGCTCGTCCAGCCTCTTCTTCTCAGCTTGTGCACCCCCATTCTCGTGTTTGGGGAAAAGATCAATATTACGAACGAGCTGTCTGGAGGCGTCGCCGTCAATCCCGCCTTCTTCTATGTTGATGACTCTGGTAAGAATCGCCGAAACAGCATCACTTCGCCAGAGCCCCTCTTGCCTCTTCAGATTCTTCATTAGACGGAGGATGCGTCGCCGGACTCGCGGGTGTCTGCATTTCGCGCCCGCCATCCATAAGATCATTATGACGCCCGGTTCCAGCATCAACCCCGCCGACTGCGTCTTCTGCCTTCGCGCTATGCCTTCAGCCAGCGTCAAAATCCTCGTGAAAATACCAAGGTGGGCATCAAGCCTAGTCTGAGGCCAATAGTTCGGGTCTCCAAATAGATAGAGTCGGAACAGTGTGTGGTACATGCGCAGCGACATGCTGGCCACCAAGTTCTCGCCTGAAGGCGGCGTGGTGGCCTCGAGCCTCTCCATCCCCTTCTCCCACGCCCACAAATCCCAGAGGAAGCCAGGTTCGCTGGTGGCATCCTTATTTATTAGAGGTACTTCGTCTATGAGCATCACAGTGCGCATCATCGAAAATAATGCCGTCGCGGCGTCCTCGTAGCTGCTTATATTACCGTAGCCGTCGAACCCTAGTCGCCGTAGCGGGGCTGTGTCTTGATACTCGTACGGCGCTGTCTGCTCGCCAAATGTCATGGCCTCAAAGTCCAGCCGCAGCAGCATCTCGGCTGCCCGCGCTGTCTGAGTAGTCTTGCCTCCCTGGGCTAGAATGCGCCGCCCCGCCATCAGATGCATGCGGCTCTCGTTCAGGCGTCCCATTAGGTTGGCCGCTGAACTGAGTGCTAGGCTGAGCGCTAGTGCGGGCGCAGCACCAGTAATGTTGCGCGCGAGCGAAAGCGAACACACATAGTTGCCTTCGGCCACGCGCGCAAGGTCGATTGTGCTATCCCTATGGCCGGTTTCCCCAGATTCTTCGATGCTCCACTGCCTATCTAATGCAGCCAATGTGACTGTCGCATGCCAGATGGCAGGTTCAGAATGGGCGAGCTGAAGAATCTCACGGGTCCAGAACTGGGACGGCATAAAATTGGCAGAAACCGGCGCCGTTTGTGTGCGGAACAGATCGTAAAGCATCTCATCTGCGAGCTGACGACTGCTGCCACTGGGGACCGACTCCAGAGCTCGAGACAGTGGGCCGACTACAGAGAGCTCGCGGGACACATTGGCCAAGGCCCGGCCTGAGAGATTGGAATCTCCTTCTAGATAGCCGTCGCAGTGGCGGCCCGTGGTGTTGCACCGCTGGCAGGTGGGCTTGGTCTCATCGCACTTGACGCGACGAACCCTAGCATCCCGTTAACATGTACACAAGAATTGCCCAAGAGACGACATACTTGCAAGTGATGCATCCATTGCTCCGCCTTCTGGGCATTGTGGCCACCGTTCTGCCATATGAGCTTAAAAATATAGGTTGTAAGGACTTGCAGTTGGTGTCGGAGGGCACCGCTTCGAAATAATCGCTGCTTCTTCAGGCTAATGTCTCCACCTATCAAACAGCCAGTCAGCACTACTTCATACTGCCTCGGCGCCACATTATCCAATGATTGGTGCCGCCGTAAGCATGCTGTTGGCAACGATTATCCCTACTTTATTCGGAAGGAGTGGTGAGGATTCCAAGAATCAGGATTGTAAAAAGAGTAAATTAAACTAACGCATCTCGTGATAGTACCAGTTTCTCATTTGGTGTTCTATTCTGTCTTTGAATCAAAGATAACCCCAAGCGAAATTCAAACACGACTCGAAGATACCCAAAGTCATGTTCTATTTGTGATAGTCCAGGCACCACTCTTGAGTTCCATCCACAATTGTCAGGTCCGTCAATTTAACACCCTCCGGCTTTACAACCACATAGTCCTCCACCACCGCACTGCCATCAGCCAGAGCGCTTTGCTGTTCCGGGGTGCACAAATCTTTGGCTCTGTTGACAAAGCACACATTTTCCACCGCTTCAGGCACCTTATTTCTGCACCATGTGCTAGTCGGACCCTGGGTGCTGTATCCATCATCGACCTGAATTCGGCCCGTCGCCACGTCCCGCCCAAACATGGCTCGGTCAAAGATGCGTGACATCGTCTCGGGCTGTCCTGCAGCCACGGCGTGTGGTGCCTCGAAGACACGTGAGAAAGACACCTTTCCATGTTGTCGGACGAGCCCGCCGTTGTACGACGAGTTGGTGGCAAGATTCGCGTAGCCTGCCGTACGGAAAGACTCAGCAGCAGGGTAAGACGCAGCTAACGAAACGGCTTCACCACCGACCCCTTGTATCATGTCAATTTAAATCCTTATCATACAGCGAAAATGCGATAGGATGCTTCAAAAAAAAAAAAGCAAGGGCAGAAGAGGGACAAAACTCACAGTTGCATGCGTAGTCGCGGTCGCTAAACACCATAGCGACGTTGAGTCCGCTGCTAAGAATGTGCTCCAGCGCAGAGATATCTCTTCTAAAAGCATCGCCAGTCTCGGCAAACATAGTGTTTTCATACTGGGAGTCTTCCGAAGTAAAGTTGACACGCACTCCAAGGTCTTCTTGCACCCAGCGTTGGTTATAGAAGGCCGTGAAATAATTCGTTACGTCATCCAGCAACACATGTTGGGCAAAATCGAATCTTGAATGCTATATTCGGGGGCAATTGAGGTTAGTGAAAGTCATTTATACGAGGGGGGAAACTGCAAAATACAAGGGTAATATTTACATTGGAGTAAGTACTGTAGGCCCCTTGGACGTATCCCCAACATACTTGGGACGCTGCAACGCACGCCTGGTTGACGGTCTCATTATTTCCTTGGCTTGTTGGATCACCCACTTCAGCAAGGGCTCTGCAGGTGTCGATCAAGTCTTGGCAGCCAGTCTTGGGAGCTGTGAGGTTGTGCATCACCGCCTCGTATATGCTCTCGTTGTAGATTTGAATGCCATAGGTGTTGTTGTAGGCCATGCTCGGGTAGCTTGAGCTGATGATCCTAAAGTCAACGCAGCCGTTGCCAATTCCCAGGGTCCCAAGCGGAAGAATTGTGGCATTTGTATTGCGGTGACAGTTGCTAGATATGAGGTCGTTCTGGGTGATGAAGTAGGAGAGAAACTCTGTCGCCCAAATGCCCCCAAACTATGACGAGGTCAGTTAGTAGTTCGCTCAAGATCCATTTGAAGGATGTGAAATTATCAATCATCATTCCAAGGCCAAACACGTACTGATGTTCCCCAAATGGAGATTGGGCTCTTCTTGTTTGGAGTTTCGGGAAACCTGTCATGGTTGGGTCAATATTGCTGTGGTTCTATGAAACTAATTGTAAGTTGACTTTTGCCACGTACTCTTGGGAAAATATTTGAGTAAACTGCCACATGACGCGCGCAGCTTGGGAGCTGGTATTCAGAGTCGTCTCCAGAGGACTCGGATCAAGCGTCGCTGCTACATTCGTAACATTGATCTCGGGTAGAGGTTCTCCGTCTTTCAGTGGGGTAAATATATCGGTCAGAAAATCGTAGGTGCCATTTTCCTTGGTTACGTAGGAGTAACCAGTGCCAGCAGGTTGGTCTACGTAAAGCATGTTGACCTTGTTATTCCAGGAGAAGGGATTCAGCGTGGTGCTGTTCGAGTCTGGGTTGATCAAGCACGGGAAGCCCGACATGCTGTCGAGGGAGGTATAGCCTGGTCCACCACCCAAGTAGATGGCCGTCGGGGCATTGGTAGGATCCTCGCGTGACTCTAACAGCAGTTGGCGGTTAGCATCAGAAATCGACAAGAGGGTTGTTAAAAGACAGCTCTGCACGCACCAAAGTACCAGAAGAACAGGTTCGAGTCAACGGCGTCATGGACATGCTCGATTTGGTTCAGCAGAGAGCCAGGCATGGATACGTAACCGCTCCACGCCTTGACTCCCGGCGTTGTCTCACAGATAGTAGTCTGCCATTAGTTAGCTCTCTGATATGATTTTCCGCCCCTTCACAGAAAAGCATAGCTCGAGAGGATTGAATAATACGCACCTGTTTATATGATATAGAGGCTCCTGGCCATCTTTGGGACAAGAGTGTAATTAGTCCGGTCGGGGGAGGTAAGAAGGTTGATGCTGCAGCTGTCCCATTGAGAATTAATACAATCCCTATGAGGGAGTAGATGAAAAATGAAGCCATGAATGATAGTGTATTCGTATAAAAACAAAATTTTAGAGGTGAGTTTATTTGGCGCTCAAGGAGACTGATGTGTGCAGTTTGAATCGTGATGCGGGTGCGGTGCCATCATTTATATACTTGAGAATGTTACCGGGGCTGCATCCCTTTCATTTTGACTGCAGCCTCTGCTCAATTTCAGCTGCATGCATTATGTGGATAGCATGCAGTTTATTCCTGTACTCAATTGGCACAGCTTTTGTCTCTGCTGATCTGTGATGACGTTTGTGGTGTTTTCGCCCTGCCTAGTGGGCAATACCCTAGAGCACAGCCAATCCTCGAATGCCGAACGGGCCAATGGCGCAGCGCGATCAGCCAGGAGAGTGGGGCTTTAAACAGGCGTCTTCTTAAACGCCCCGCTACGTCATTTTAGTTCTGACGGGTTCGTGATCAACATTCAGCTCTCCAAATTGGAAAATGGCTAAATAGCCTGGTAATGATAAGTGAGCTAAAATTAGGAGATATCATAGCACGGGAATCTAAAGATTGTTCAATGGAATCAAAATATAATAATGCAGCTATTCAGATATCATAGTAGAGCCATCAAATCCTCCGCCCAACTCGAGTCATTCGCTCTTCACTTGGCGCCCACACCATCTGCGGCAATCCCTCGACGTTTAGGATCAGATCCTCCTCCTCAAAATCCACTCCCACTATGTCTGTGACAAGGGTACTTGTGAAAAGGACTTTGACTGCAGCGGTAATGGTAGGTTCTTTCGTAAAACCCAGAATCATCGAAAGCACAGGTAGAGCTTCTCCTCGATGCTCCTCCCGCTCGAGTATGGCCGCACTATCTATGATGCAGAATAGTGTTATAGTTCCAGGCAGCTGACGCACCAGCCATTCTAGGAGTTTCGGAAGTTCGCTGGAGTCTCCCGTCTGCAAACCCGTAAGGTTGATGACGCTTGTAAGAGGTTGCAAGTTGAAGGTGTATTGTCGCAACAACTGGTCAATCAAGCTGGCCACCATAGCCCGCCTGCTAACATGAGGCCCAACATCACCAGCATCAATATGCCTTCCGCTAAACCAGACTGTCCATATAAAACCCTGCTTGCCTCGGAATGCTTGGACTAAGGTTCCGCAGAAGACGGATAATGGCGACACACCAGCGACACTTTTTGGTGGTTGCCTATTCCACTGCACTAGAAGCTTCGCGGATATGGGGGACACGATCCACTCCTGGAAGTCTTTTACGCTGGCTATTTGCTCCGCTCAGACACGTTGCCTCGATGGAAGCCCAGATTTCTCGTCCGAGACGAAGGCCATATCGGCAATGTCGAAGCCTGATGCTGTCATCACGCTAGACGTCAAGCCCTTTGAAACGGCTCGTGATGCATGCCTCCAGTTCACCAAATATATGCATGATCTATACGGGACCAACACCAGGCGTCGTGCAAAGGACGGTTGGTTACGCGCCTTTTGGCTTGACGAGAATGATGGCGTGCAGGATTTGAAAAGGGCTTTCCTGTTCGGGTCACAGGGTCAGAATCAGAACGTGGGTACTAATCGAGCTATTCGACAGCAGCAGCAAAATCTGTATCCAAATCAAGGTTGTGGGCAGCAATATGGTATGCCACAGCCACAGGCCTATGGCCCACAACAGACAGCGCTTCCACATATGCCACAACAACAGCCAGGCCCAGATCAACTTGCTCCACCAGCCATTCACCAGCCACAGCCACGATACGACCAGGCATATGTGAATACGGGATATATGGATGCTGATACGAGAGGGAGATCTATCGGCGCTCCTATCCAGGGACCTAGTGGGCTTCAGAATCCAGCCTCACAGCAAGCACCGCCCACTTCGCTGCCTCCGCCACCATTGCAATCACAGCCCCAAGCCCAACCCCAGCAACAAGGTTGGCCATCTGGGTTCAATTGGCAAGTATTGGAGTGATAGAAGGAGGTCACATATGGAAGATATATTTAAATTACGCTGAAAGAAATGAGGCTCTGTTGGTGGCGGAATGTGAGCCCCATCAGAGAGCCCCCGACTATCAGCCAATTTGCAGCTGGAGCACAATATCAAAGTTTCTTTTTTCAAGCCGCTTTATTCCCATTCAAAACAAAACAATACATGCTACCATAACCCTTAATCCTTCCCAAAGCCTGTTGGATCGAGTTAATTGAAGCTTGTCACACTCGTCCATTCAGAAGCAAGGGTTCAGGTTAGGGTTAGGGTTACGAGTGAACTTTCCGCCAAGGGGGTCTCACTGAGATTTAGCAATTACAAACATCCTTTAATACAGGAAGTCTACCAGGCTCTCTTTAAGCGGCCTTCATTAGACCTGTTTTGGTCGATTCCAGCGGCACTAACAAGAGCCTGGCTGATCTCGGAAGAATTCATCACTAGTAACCACAGTCTAGCTACTTGGAATTTTATTGGAGTAGATTCATGGTATTTTCTTATACATTGGATGGGAGGGCAGTCAGGGGGAAATGATGCATGGAAAGACTTAAAAAAGTTTAAAAGTTTGATGTGCAAGATAAATTGAGCGGCTTGAAGATGTAGCTATCTGAAAGTTTCGATTTCCGTCTCCTTGCTTAGCCACCTATGGAGCGAAATGGCGGTTCTTACCAACCAGCAGTCCATTGCTCTTGAATCTGGCTGTTTTACTGGAATAAAATCATCTAATTCTGATAGTGTTCTTGTGATCGACTCTGGGAAACAAGGAGAGTTCCTTGGATTAGGCAGCACAAATCAACTGGTAGCTGAAGTACTGCTTGTCTCCAGTCAGACATTCATTAAGGGTGACGTCGTGATCACCAGTGTTGCATACCGCATCGGTGTAAATGTGCACTGGTAAATTTGTCCAGTTAGTTTTAATAATGGCACGGACGCGAAACGGCTTACGGTCACATCCGAAGGGGTTGTACTGGAAGAGGACAGAGCCAACAACCTCATCATCGTTGAAGGTCTTGCACTGGTTGATGTCGGTGTCATAAACTCCCAACTCTCCCAGGTTTGACTCCAGACAGTCGGGTTTAGTATAAAGGCGGAGTGTAGCATATCTGGTAACGCTTGCTGCTGCAGCAACCCAGGACGCGATTGAAGCGGTAGAAATGGCAAGAGTTGTGAAACGCATATTGATGGTGGTGATGGTTCTAAGTGTAGCGTACTTAAAAAGTGGCTGTTTGAACAGTGTTCCAAGGATGAGTGGTTGCGTATATTCTAAATATGAAGGGGATCATCTAGCCCTTAAATATATCTTGTCTGATGGGATGTGTATGCTAGCTTGCCTGAATGTGAAAAGGGACTGGTTTGGAGTGGATATCCGGACGAATCATAGATCCTATTTTGGAATACGAGGGCTCCATCTCGGCTTGTTTCCATTACAAGCTGGGTCATGGGATTGCATAAATGTGCCATGGATGTCAGACGCCCCAAGTATGCAAATGATGAAAATTTAGGTTATGAGGATGTTGGAGAAAGGGGTTGACTCAGTTGAACGAATGTATTCAGCACTGACGAATGAATTCCTGCTGTGAAGGATTAAGAAATAATTCCTACGTCATAACTTTCTTGATTGAACATTCAAAATTATTCCGATGGCGCGTTTTTGAAATCACCTAGATTCCATATCCGCAGACATATTCTATCATTTATTTGGTCATTCTTCGTTATGTTACGCGGGCGCTTATGGCTTGTGTTTTCAGTAATACAAAAGATCGTCCGAAAATGGCCAATTCACAGAATAGACGACGGCAAGTCCGGGGTAGAGGTGATTACCCGCAGGCGATTCAGGCTTTGCCCCGTAGGGCTTGCAGAACACCATCTAAAAATACGGGATGCCACATGCAATAGCTATCCAATGGCGGTGAGTTTCGGCGGCCGGGATACGCGGTGACGTAGCATTCTGTCCATCCGCGGAAGTATAGGGCAGTTAAGGCTGACTTTGGTTGCCTACGAGCTGAGTCCTAGAACCTTGAAATTCGTATCACCGGGCAGGGGCCGTGGGTTTGATTGATTGGCCCAAGTGTTGTTCCTTCACACCTCGGCATGGGGCCATTCATACTCCATATCTGATACCTGACAAAGGATTCTCAGGCTTCTAGTAATTCCATCACAAAGTCAGTGTCGTCTATTGCAGAAAATTGGTACACAATTGTTAATTGCAAGTATGATATTACATATCCATGTTCGGCTTCTTCTTAAAGAACCGTTCCTGTATCTAGATTTATACAAATTATTCTTAGAGCTTTGCGTTTTTGTGTTTTCGGCTAGCCTTGATCTCCTGCTTTACAGCCAGGTCGGTCAAGATCTCCTCGCTGCCGCCTCCGACAACCATGACGCGGACATCGCGACTGATTTGCTCGATTCTAGCACCTCGTCCATTTTTGGAGTAACCCAGGCCTCCCAGGACCTGCTGTGCTTCACGGTTCACCTTTTCCAGGGTTTGTCCCGCGAGAACCTTGAGGTTGGCAAATTGACCACCCAGCTGAGAATCGATACCCTGGCGTCGAGAGAGCTCCGCCAGGTACACTAGCTGCTCCATCCACGAGTGAGTCGACTCTACATGTCGGCCCATGGTGCTGAACTTTGCGCGAATAACTTGGTTCTCAATTAGCTTCTTGCCAAAGGTCTCTCGCCTTCCGGCGTGTTCAAAGGCGTCCTGTATGCAGACACGAGCCATGCGTAAGCCTGTGCATGCCAACCAAAGTCGCTCGTGGTTAAAGTCTGAGATGCATTAGCGCGGGGTCGAGAACACGAGTTTGGTCAACATACTGTTCATAATAATTGGAAAGCCCTTGTTTTCTTCGCCCAAAAGGTTTGAAACAGGGACCTCGACATTGTCAAATTCGATATAAGTAGATCCTGTACGAATGTGGAAATCAGCATCAGAGGGGCGACACACTGGTGCACTTCTTCTTGCACTTACCACTAGCATGGACTCCAGAGTTATCAATCTTCTTGCAAGTGACACCAGGAGCCTTCAGGGGAATGATGAGGGCGGAGATGCCGCCAATTCCGTCACCACCTGTGCGCACAGCCGCTGTGCAGTAGTCGGCGAAAATACCATTGGTGATCCATTTCTTCGCGCCGTTGACTATGTACTTGGAGCCTTGGCGTTCGGCAGTTGTCGTGATTCCTGCCACATCAGAGCCCGCTGCATAATTACAAGGCAATCAATCAGCTCATCGTTTCTTCCAGAAAGGGTAATCGCCGTTGTCGCGTGTCACGTATTCTTCGGCTAGCGGGCATGCAGGCAAAACGTACCATCGGGCTCTGTGACTCCCAGGCAGAATCGGGTCTTGCCTGAAAGCACGTCTGGCAGAAACTGCGATTTCTGCTGCTGGTTTCCAAACTGGACAAGTGGGGGGAGGCCGATTGAGTTGCCGCAACCAAGGGCCCAAACGATTCCGAGATAACCACACCTGGCTAGCTCATCGATGACGACGAGATCGTGGAACCCATCCCACTCGTAGCCAGGAATATCTCCAGGAAGTCTCTGGCCGTTGAGATAATCTGCACCAAGCGGGAATGCTGCAACAGCGGTATATCCGAGCTCAGCATGGCGCTTCTGGGCCTAAGATGCGGAGGCGAGTCAGTCAGAAAATCAACAATATCCCCCATGGCTATAATTCAAGCATACTTCAGGTGGCACCGTGCCGCTTCTCTCCCACTCGTCGCAGAACGGGGCGATGTGAGTGTCGACGTAAGCCCTAACTTCTTTCTGCAAGCGCCGATGCGAGTCGTTGTAGTAGACGCTCTGCGCTCTTGTTATCCATAGTGGGTCTGCGAAGGGAGCGGATGCCATTTTGGTTGGGAAGATTGATAAATACGAGACGGAGAGGTTGTCTTAGTTTTGGTTGCAAGCACGCAGAGTGTGACAAGACAAGCTAAAGCTAAGTATATTTGGATACAAGCAATTCGTTCCTCATGTATGCAACTAAAACCCCCCACAGTACGGGATGCGGACCGCTGACAAGCCATAAACGATCTGGGATTGCTTCGGGAATGTAACATCCGGGGCAAAGACTTTCCAGGCTGACCTAGAGAGGCACGGATGATGGGGTGCAGGGGTCCGAACCATGCTGCACGCCGTCCCTTGATTGCTCGGTCCGGCAGCTCCACACGGAGCTTCGGTCTTCGGTCCGCACCCAGTCCACTACCACAACTTAGCGCAGGATGACATAATAATTTTATCCAGGACCGATCTTCCAGGAGATGCAGAGGCTAATAATAACTACTAGGTATGATGCTAGGTTAAAAACGGGTGGCATGTCCCGAGAAAGTATTTAACTTTAGAAGCTGATTTGATTGCCGTCGGCAGTGGTGAAGAGCAGATCGTTCCTCACGTTACTTGTCGGCGACACCAACGTAAAATGGTCAGGGTGCAGGTTCCAGCTATTTGGAGAGGGAAAATTAGACAGGAACGATAATGGCGCCGGCGAACTCTTAGGGCCTTCCTTTGCCAGCATTCCATAGTCTACCAGTGTCCATAGTAAATCCTCCGAAGCAGGCTCAATTTCATCCGCAAGGCATTTCACGTCAAAGAGATTACCATAGCGTTCCGCCTGCGGCTCAAATTCACGAAGTTTGGTTAACTAGTTTGACGAAAGATTAGTGGGCGTTTTTTACGCAATTAAGTGCTTGTTTGAGGGGTTGCTCACCATATTATTTACCATGGGCCAGATCCCCGCCAACCTTTCAAGCGCAGATATGCTCTGCTGGAAATATTTTTGGGCATCATAAGAATCAGTTTCGACATTTCGCTGTTGCGCGCTGTACGACAGGCAGTGTATTCCTGCAGCGACAGTTGCGCAGTAACTATAAAATGAAGACTTGATAGATACCCCATCCTCAGTGCAGGCCGTGAGCAAGTCCGTAAGCTTCCTCGCATTGTCCTGTGCCAATCGGAATGTATGTGAAGCAAAGCTGCTAGGCGCCCTAGCTGCTATTGGCTTTAACTGGAGACGTATGAGAAATGGGTGGTTTAGTAAGCAGTGGCATAGATGGAACAATGCATGGGCAAAGACAAAGTGGCCGATCTGTTTTGCATCTGGGTCATCGTCCTGCAGACCGTTGCGAACCACGTCTAGAATGGGCCCCTTTCTGTCTCTGAGATGTGATTCAAGTAATAGAAGGGATGCATTGGTCGCGGTAAAGTCCGATTTGGGATCCCAGGGTGGAAGGTTCTCAGACCCGGTTCGGCCACGGGCATATTTTGTACATCGGCCAAAAATTGAGGCCGTCACCATGTTCAAGCCGAAAAGACTTGGTGATTCGGGGCACGTATCCCAACTGAGCATTTGGTGCAAAGTTGGCATCTGCTTCAACTCGCCCTTCTCGTAGGCGTCTTCTTGGCAAGGGAGTTGCAGAGTGCAGTCATGATCAAGAATGGCTGTTGGGCGGGACCGGGCGCATGACATCAGCTTGTCCACCAGGTATATCGACCAAAAAGTTCGACGGCGTTCCTCCCGCTCTGCTACGGTGAAATGCTCAGGGGGTTCTAGCATGAGATCCACATCCTGAGAGAGGCGAATGGCAAGACCAAGTCGTAGCCAGCCCGAACTGATTTTGCCGGCTGCAGATTGAAAGCAAGAGTTAGCCGAGGCTTTGGAGCTTGGAGCGTGGAATTGACGAAATATGTCCAAATCCAGGAGCTTGCTTACCGGTATAATCGATTAGAGATAGAATTGCGACCGTCTGAATCACGTTCAAATTGAGGTTGTCGTCTATGCTCAGATGGTCCTCCAGCACGCACAGCCATGACTGCCGAGAGTAGGCCTCGGATGCCTCGTGGACCCTGCCAGAAAAATATGGATGGCCGGAAAAGCGCACGGCCAATGCGACCACCGCGAATATTAAGCATCTTGGCAATGTGTTGTTCTCCAGGGATTGGTAAAAGGACGGTTGGTGGAAAAATGAGTATGGCTGGTTGTGGATGCTGTAAAAGTAGGTATCGATGTGAGCTCGGAGAACGTCGGGAGGTGGGAATTCGTTGAAGGATCTGTGGAAGACGGCCAATTGTCAGTCACTGTCAATTCTATAACACCGTTATTGGAGAAATAGGTTCTGAGGCGTACATGTTGCTGTTGGGGCTAACAGCGCTTTGGGCGTCGATGGTATCGTCGGTCGGTCGCGTGTGGAGGTCGTCATCGTGTTCATCGTCGGCATTAGGTGGTTGTTGGACTAAATCGTGAAAGTTTGCAGCAGGAATTGTCGGGCTGAATGGGATGGAATGGATTAGATCATGTCGGACCAGTGGAAACGGCCAGAGGTGGGTGGCTAAACTCACGCATGAGGCTCAAATGTTCCTTGGCTCAATCTGCTCAAGGCGGTTTCAATTGAAGCGATGCGGTCGAGGAGGTCGGCCTTGATCTCTCGTCAGTCTCATACATTCCCGGTCGGCTGATTCTTCCCGTAAATAGTTACCCCTAGAGTAATGGTGGGCATTGAAACGCCATCTCCGCCGTTGCTCCCGGCCCTGGCGGAGGAAGAATACGGTTCGAAGACGCAGCTGCGTTTGTTCTGGCGGCAGTGGGCGCAAATGGGGCGCTCCCCGGAGCACTTAATCTTTCGTCGCCTGCGAGGTCGGCATCAGCGAACACGTCCAGCTCGTCTCCGTCTCAATTCCAGCGGCCACGACGAAGCTCTTCCTCCCGCGACGACGCGTCCGGAACAGCGGGAACTCACCTGCAGTTTGCGCAAGCTTGACGGATCCGCTTGATTACGCCTGCCGGCGCAGGGCCCAGATGATGCTGCGACTCCATGGCCAAGAGAGAGAGAGAGGCCAGAGGAGCAACACGACCGGGGGGCGGGTGGTTCAGTGCCTGGCGCGATCACGCAGAGGGTGCAACCCAAACAGGCCGGTTCGCGAATCCAACTACCGCCGGTCAGCAGAAGTTATGATGAAATGTGCGGGAGGAGGGGGGACCGGCAAATGGGCAGGGAAATCTGGAGAAGGGTGCCACTACGCTAGGAGACGAGGCGGGGCGGGTGGAGGACGCATGCCTGCTTCTCCGCATAACGAGGCTCGCCGTCTCCAATCAATGGGCAAGGAGACCGCTAGCTCACCCCGGACGGGCTTGGACGCCTGTAGATTGCGGCCCATTTGTCACTTGTGGTCAAGGCACTGCGCCGGTTTCCAGTGGGAGACGGTGGCGATGGCGATTGCGCGTTTGAAGAATTGCCGAGACACACCGAGACGATGGATGGATGTCATATTACACAGTACACTCGAACCAAAAAGAAAGAAAAAATCTACATCTATAGCTTGCTCCGCGACTTCGAGCTGGAATACCCGTCCCAGTCTACCCGTCTGCCCGCCTGAAACTCTTTTACTCCGAAACTGCCGGGCGCGTCCGGCTTCATCATCTCGTCAAAGAGCTGTTTGATGATGGCGTCCTGGTTTTCGCCGCCGGTGTGCATCCACCCAGCCTTGACCAAGTCCTTGGACATGCGGCACGCTTCAGTCGAGACTCCGCGCATTTGAATGAGGTAAGAATCCAGGAATCCATCTAGGTCTGTCCCGTTGGCTACACCGGCAATAATACCTTTGGCGTGCAACTCTGCTGGAGGCACCGGCCGGGCTGAGAGCATCGCTTCTCGGGCAGATGGGATGCCCCATTCTCGGATGATGTACTTCGAGATGGTCGCCGGGCAAAGTCCCAATCTCGTCTCGCTCAAGGTGACATTTGCATTCTTGGCGAAGAGGCGCAAATCGCAGGAAAACGCCAAACCGACTCCGCCGCCAAACGCGGGCCCGTTCAGGCAAGATATCGTCACCTTGGGGCTCTTGTCAATTGTCTCAAAGAGCCGAGAAAGGCGGTTAAACTGTGCATCCGAGGCCGAATCCCCCGCACCCACGGGAGTGTCTCCCTTGCCAAGGTCCATTCCGGAGCAAAAGAATTTTCCGTTTCCGGTAAGCGCGATGCGATTGATCGACTGGTCCTGAGCCGCATCAGAGAAAGTAGATATTAAATCGTTAATCATCGGGATGGTGAGCGCGTTGCCCTTTCGCGGCCGGTTCATGGTGATCTTGAGGTTGGCACCGGCTCTATGGATGAGCAAGGCATCGGTCTCCTTGATGCATTGCCATTCCAGGCGAGCTTTAGCCTTCTCCGCGCCTTTCCCGCCAGCCTTTGCGAGTCTCTTCTTGGCCATCAATGCGGCACCAGCGCGACTCTGGATGGGTTGAGGGAGTTTGGTGGACACCCATTCTCCTATCGCCGCCAGCTCTGGCAGATTGATGTTTGTCTTGACACCAGCCTCTTCGAACATGTAAACCAAGTCCTCTGTAGCGGCATTCCCCTTGGCTCCCGGCGCAAAGGGACACCCGCCCAAACCGGCAACACTGGCGTCGAATACCCGGATTCCGCAATTGTATGCCTCCCACGCATTGGCCACGGCTTGGCCGTAGGTGTCGTGGAAATGACCAGCCAAATGGTTCAGCGGGATTCCGTTTTGTGTGAGGAACTCGATTAAGCTGCGGACGTTCGCCGGGGTTCCAACACCAAGGGTATCTCCCAAGCTCACTTCGTAGCATCCCATTTCCAACAGCGCCTTGACTGCGTGAAGAACGGCCGTTTGCGGGGTCGGTCCATCGAACGGGTCAGCGAAAATGCAGGACACGTATCTGGACAAAGGATCAGTTTGTGCCTCTCTAACTGCGGGCAATGTTGGGGTGAGAAGAAAAGTATAGCCTACCCTCGAACTACCATACCGCGGCCGCGAGCATACTGCGCGACCGCATGTGCCCTCTTGATGCCTTCGTCCACAGTGCAGTTAATGTTGGCTTTGCTGAAGCCTTCTGTGGCGCTTATAAAGACTGCTACTTCTGAGACGCCATGCTTGTGTGCAATTTCGGCGCCTTTCACGTTTGGTACCAACACTGGAAGGCGAATCGACTTTTGCTGCAGCAGAGCCTGGATAGGCGGGCTGCTCAACACCTGCTGGGAGTCCTTGAGCTGCGGGATGGCCCTTGGAGATACCACGGACGTGATCTCGATAGTTGTCGATCCCGCATTGAACAGTTTCTGAATAAGTTCAATCTTAACAGCAGTGGGGACCTGATCAGGAATATTTTGGAGGCCGTCTCGAGGGCCGACCTCGACGATCCTGACACCAGACATGGCGATTGCTGCGGTGCTTGGAGCCTGTGGGGAATGTGTGGTGCGGTGCGTACGGTGTTTTCAGTCGCGCCTCAGTCAGTATCCCCCTGGAAGAATTGGCCCAGACAGAGACCTGGAATCGGCCGCTATTAGATAAAGCGCAACTTCACATCGGCTTGCGCCACGGGTTACCACTTGCTTGCCCGCGCGACAGCTTCCGTTGCGAAGCATTCTCCGCTGCGGACCGCGCTAAGTGGGTGGTGCGGGACTGTTGCGGACCGAGCCCGGCTAGCCCGGCTTCAGCAGCGTCATCGTGCCAGCGGTGTCAGCGCCCCAAACGGCGGCAGTAGGGCCTTGGACGTGAGAAGGGAGGAAGGCATTGAGAACAATGCTCACGAATGGGTTCAAGTGCTCTCCAGGTTGCTAATCAATTTCAATGATATGATTCAATTTGCTTCACCATAGAAATAGAGAGTAACATTTAATGTAATAAATTGCGTTTGGAAAATGGCATTTGATTGATGAATATGCACAAGAGGCTAGCAACACTACGTGCAGGGAAACCACACCCACCCTATAACCTGGCCTTGGTTTGCCTAACTAATCGATCACCAATCTCTCGGAGCAGAAACTTCTGGTGTTTGCCGCTGCCAGTCTTGGGGAAATCTTCAATATCGCCGCCATCGCCCACCCAGAATACATGACGTGGTGCCTTGTGTCGTCCCAGCTGCTTCATCACCCACTCTCTGACTTGCTCAGTGCTCAGCAGCGCCTTGACTCCTGGAGCTGGTCTCAGGAACGCGCCCACTATCTCGCCGTACTTGGCATCTTTTAGCCCCACGACGCTTGCCTCTGTGATATCAGAATGCTCAATTAACCGATCCTCGATCTCTCGAGGGAAAATGTTTTCTCCGCCTGTTCCGTAACAGTTAGCCAATCGTCCTTTTCAGGCAGCCCCAACCCAGCGTAGAGCACGCCCATTGAACGTACCTCGAATAATCATGTCCTTGATGCGGCCAGTGATGTATGCATAACCATCGTCGTCAATGAACACTTCGTCGCCCGTGTGCATCCACAGGATCCCATTCTCATCTCTTATCATCACCTCGTTGGTTTTGGCTGGATTCTCCAGGTATCCCTTCTGCAAGGCAAAGCCAGCAGTGCATAGCTCACCACGCTGCCCCCTTGGCAAGACGTTTCCTTGTGGGTCAATCACCTTGGCCATGGTGTGGGGGATGATGCGCCCGATGCTGTTAAGCCGTTGTTCTTCAGAGTCCTCCATGTTGGTGATGAAGGTCACCGGGCTGGTTTCTGTCATTCCATAGCCGATGATGACCATGTCGAGTCCCATCTCGTCATTCAATCGCTTCCCCAAAGCCGCGGGCATTGACGACCCAGCGCTCAGCCCGCAACGGAGACTCGATGGCTTTTTGCCTGTCTTGCTGATCACCTCCATCTCGGCGACAAACATGGTCGGAACACCCAGTAAAACAGTCGCGTTGTGGCTGATGATTGACTCCACCACTCTTCCGGCGTCAAACGCATCTGAGGGGAAGAGAATGGCACTTCCATGTGTAAAGCAGGCCAAGAATCCCAGGACCAGCCCGAAACAGTGGAATAGAGGAGGAGGGCAGCACACAATATCCTCTGGGGTCAGGCGCAGGGCATCACCAACAAATCTGCCGTCGTTTAAAATATTACTGAATGGCCATATTAGCAGTGGTCATCATCAAGGACAATCGTGGTCATCTCACAAGCTTGTCAACATTGCAGCCTTGGGTGCTCCCGTCGTACCTATAGCGAGCATTAGAAACCATTCTGGGTAAGGCCATCCAACCCGTTGGAAATCACTTACCCGATGTGAATTGAAGATTAATAACATCATCTGGTTTGACGTATGACGCAGCCTGCCTGGCGATCGATTGGTCTCGGCTGGCGGCTGACTCTACGAAGGAAGCGTATGCCTCAACGGGGATAGTTCCTTTGCAACCCTCCAGTCCATCAAAGCAGATGATCTGCCGCAAATGGGTTGTATTATCTTCCGACTGCAACCGTGCCTGCGCCTGCTGTTGGACGTGCTTGATGTGATCACGCATACTTCTAGGTCCAATCTCGGATGCAATGAACAGTGCTTTGCAGCCTTGAGAATTTCTTTTGTTAGCTATATGATACCTTAAAACGAATAGGTAGGTCGCTTACGGCTTGTGTTCAAGGCATTCTCCAGCTCACGGGGAGTGTATGTGTTGTTCAGGACCACAACCGGGCATCCAATTCTGGCGGCACCAAGGAGTGCTTCGAGGTACTCAAACCGGTTCCCGGCCATAACGCCTACGCAATCTCCATGCTGTAAATCAAGGCCCAATAAGGCACTCGCTACAGCCCAGGTGCGATCCGCTAAGGAACGGTAAGACAGGCTCGCAGACTGCCACGGGACAACGATGGCGGGGGAGTCGCCATACAGCTCCGCTTGCTCATCGACAAAGGAGCCTAGCGTTTTATGCCAGAGGTTCGGCTCTCTTGGCCCAACCAGAATACCGGCGTTCGGTAAGTCGGTTCTCGTAGGATCTACTGACATTGTATAAGGATCAAAATGGCTGATGGGATAGGGTGTGGGAATATGTGGTAGGTAGTCGCAATTCCTGTGCCAATTAAATGTTGAGAATTTGAAATTTTACGGGCAAGTCTCGCAAAATATTAGAAACACGTATAAATGAGCCTTTCCGATACAGTCCCAGACAGCACGCTCGCCGTGTTAGTTTGTGTGGGTCTCCGCATCTTGACTTCGCTATCCGCTTCGGTCCGGCTATCCGAAGGCAGCCCGACGGCGAGGGGCTCTCCGAACAAACTTGAACAATCATTTTAGTGGTGGATCCAGTGCTCTCCAAACCCATCGATCTTTCTGAAATACATTCCTTGCTGACACACATTGTCGAGATATTGGCCGTGACTTGTCAGACTGGTTATTCCACATCCCCACCACAAAAATGTCCAACGAATATCCTGTGCAGACCTCCAAGCTTAATCTTCACGATAAGCAGTTCAAGGATAACAAGGCTCTCTGGCAGGATGTTTTAGCCAAATTCGAGGAAGCCCTCAAGGGTGTTTCCAGCGAGGGCAACAAAACGTCATTGGACCGCCACCAAAAGCGAGGCCAGCTCCTACGTTCGTCATACCCCTCCCCCAAAAAAATGCTGTGTTTTACCATGGCTAAATTGTCAAACTTTATGCAGCGCGAGACCGCATTGCTTTGCTGCTTGACCAAGATTCACCATTTCTTGAGCTTGGTTCATTTGCAGGCTATGGCAACCCCGATTCTAACTGCTGTGGAAATTTGATTGCGGGCATTGGCACGGTTAGGTAAGATAGCCCCGATCCTTTTGCGAAAACCCAACTCACAGTCATGACAGCGGCCAAATTTGCCTGTTAATGTCCCACATACCGACACAAAGTGGTGGCGCTTGGAATGAGATGACTGGTACGAGCCGTACAGCCAAGGTCAAAATGAATCTAGCTAACCAGTGACGACAGTTGTCAAGGTCAATCGAATGCTTGAGATCGCCTTCGAAAATGACCTTCCTCTTATATCCCTGGTTCAATCTGTAAGAATCCTCAACTTCAGAAATTAAGATGGTCGGCTTACAGATTAAAATTAGGCAGGTGTCTTCCTCCCACAGCAATTTAAGGTATTCCACAAAGGTGGTCAGCTGTTCCATGACCTTGCAGTGCGCACACTACACGGAAAGCCGTCATGTGCGATTGTGTTTGGTTCATCCACTGCCGGTGGCGCTTACCACCCTGCCCTATCAGATTATACAATCTTCGTAAAAGGGCAGGCCCAGGCTTTCCTTGGAGGTCCCCCGCTGGTCAAGATGGCTACCGGAGAAGTAATTGGGGCTGAGGAGCTGGGCGGAGCGGATATTCATGCCAAGCGCACTGGTCTAGCGGATCAAATTGCAACAGATGAGTGAGTATCTACCCCATTCAAAGACGCAGAATCCATTCTTACATGGACTTTTAGATTTGATGCGATTCATAAGGCACGGGACTGGGTGAGCTCACTCAAGCCAAAGATGCATGCATCTCGATACCGGCTCACAGAG
The DNA here is from genome assembly GCA_020623665.1 of Calonectria multiphialidica. Lineage (NCBI taxonomy): Eukaryota > Fungi > Ascomycota > Sordariomycetes > Hypocreales > Nectriaceae > Calonectria > Calonectria multiphialidica. The sequence continues at coordinate 22,814 of JAHVYC010000137.1, forward strand.
GCGCTGCCCCCTCGCTACCCAATTGATGACATCTTCTCCTTGGTGAACCCGGATATTCGAAAGTCCTTCGATATGAAGGAGGTGGTGTTGCGACTTGTGGATGACTCGAGGCTCTCCTTGTTCAAGCCAGAATATGGAACCAACATGCTCACAGCGTGGGGTCACATTATGGGTCAGTTACTCTACTAGGAGACTTCTGGGTCGGAAGCTAACACGTAATAGGATTCCACGTCGGCATTGTGGCAAACCAAGTGTCCATTATTAACCCCAACGAGGCCGTAAAAACAGCCCAGTTCATTCGCCTATGCAACCAAGAGTACGTGATCAGTCTCAAATTATCCTGCTTGTACTGACTGTTCGTTTCCCAAATCTAGATCTACACCCATCATCTTCCTCCACAATGTCACTGGTTTCATGGTGGGAGCCAAGGCGGAGCATGCAGGCATCATCAAAGCCGGCGCTCAGCTTGTTTCTGCCGTTTCGTGTTCACAAGTCCCCCACATCTCCATTATCTGCGGTGCTTCCTACGGAGCCGGAAACTACGCAATGTGCGGAAGAGCCTACAAGCCGCGATTTCTTTTCACATGGCCTACGGGAACGTGCAGTGTCATGGGTCCAGACCAGCTTGCCGGTGTAATGGAGCAGATCCAAATGGCCAAGGTCCCTACAAACGGGGAGAAGGTTTCAACAGAAAAGGTCCAAAAGCAGACAAGCGAGTTCAAGGCACAGGTTCAAAGGGATGCTGAGAGCTACCGAACCAGCAGCGTTGTCCTAGATGATGGCATTATCGACCCCAGGGATACGCGCGACGTTTTGGGAATGTGCTTGGAGGTGGTCATGGGCGGTCAGAACACGGCTGCAGGAAATGGTGCGCACTTGGCAAGAATCTAGATAATAGACAAAGAGGTGGTGGCTGTTTTTATTGCATGGATTGGATGTATCATTTAGCAAAGTTGTAGATTCAATATGCCAAATCAAATCACTTTGTATAGACATCTATTTGAGGTCGGTTCGGTACTGTGACAGACGATTTGCATCCATTGGTTTGTGTAACGTGAAGCTCTACTACAAACTAGAATTAGACTACCAAATGACATCACCAAGGCAACATGTCAAGGAGACTTCTGACCGCCTGCAGTTGAATTGACACTCCCAAAATCGTGCCTGGCTGGCCTCCCAACGAATCAAGCGGTCCGCTGAATAAACAGCCGAGTCTAATGCAACGGGCGCAGCGGATCAATGTCCCCGGATCATGTGCGGGGGTCGCGGGCGCAGTCATGCCGGGCGGACCGTAGTGGGGACTGGCGAGCGTCGGCTGCGGGAAGCGGACCGGCGTGTCAAGACTGTTGAGCTGGGCGAATGCGCATGCTGAAAATGCGCTACAGTGCCCATATCTCAGTGGCAGACAGATGAGCAGCCAGACGAGCAGAGCTGATTCATACCCAAACATGTCATCCAATTCTTCCCTGCCAGCGCCTCTCGAGATGGGTGTTCAGCGTCAGCCCTTGTTCCTGGCCCCCCAGCCGTTGCAGTCCGAAACGGGTCTTCCGGTTATCCAGAAATTGTTCATTGCAAACCGTGGCGAAATCGCCTGCCGCATCATCGCAACATGCCGCAAGCTTCACATCCAAACGGCCATCATCTATGTGCAAGAGTGAGCAGCACCAACACCAAGACACGAGGCATTACTAACATTCCAATTTTAGGGACCAAGGCTCTCGGCACGTGGTAGAGGCTGATGAGGCCATTCATGTGGGAAGCATTGACAGCCATGCCGTGAATCCCTTCCTCAATACCAAGCTCCTGGTTGAAAAGGCGCTAGAAGCTAAAGCAGATGCCATCCACCCCGGATACGGCTATCTCAGCGAGAATGCCGATTTCGCCACCCAGGTCGCTGAAGCTGGGATGATTTTTGTCGGGCCCAGCCCCAGTGCCATGTCCACCTTGGGCGACAAACGTAGCTCCAAGGAATTCCTCCAGAAGCATGCGCCCGATGTTCCATTAATACCCGGCTTTTCGGGATCCAGCAACAATATTGAAGATTTACAGAAAGCCGCTGCCGAGATTGGATATCCGGTGCTGCTGAAAGCATCCGCTGGAGGTGGCGGCAAGGGTATGCGAGTGGTTCGTGAGGCTTCCCAGCTGCAGGAGGAATTGGAGCGGGTCAAGTCGGAGGCTTCGAGATCATTCGGGTCCAGCGACTGCATCCTCGAGAAATACATCGAAAGCAGCAAGCACATTGAGATTCAGATCCTGGGAGACAACCACGGAAATGTCGCCAATTTCTTCGAGCGAGATTGCTCGGTTCAGCGACGCCATCAGAAGGTCATTGAGGAGTCTCCATGCCCATACATTACCGAGAGTATCCGCCAGGATATTGGAAACACCGCCGTTCGCATCGCGAAACTGATCGGATACGCCAATGCCGGAACGGTAGAGTTCGTTTTTGACGTCCAAACCTCTCGATTCTTCTTCCTCGAGGTCAACGCCAGACTGCAGGTGGAGCATCCCATCACAGAAGAAATGACCGGCACGGATTTGGTTGCCTTGCAGCTATACGTCGCCGCCAATGGCAATCTCCAATCTCTCCCACACATTCAAAACGTCCGGCAAGTCGGCCACGCGATTGAGTGTCGCCTGTGCGCCGAGGACCCCAGGCGCGACTTCTTCCCAGAGCACGGAAAGGTCAGATTGTGGAAACCTGCAAGCGGATCTTTTGGTCCTGGACGGGATATTCGTTATGAGACATCCATCCAAACAGGATCCGACGTCTCCATTTACTTCGACTCCATGATTGCGAAGCTTGTGGTCTGGGCACCCACCAGAAACCTGGCTATCCAGAGAATGCTCGGCGTCCTGTCCCAAACAGCTTGCGTTGGTGTAAGGACGAACCAGCACTTCCTCCAGCAGTGCCTACGCCACCCCGGTTTCCAAGATCCCAGCTACAACACGAGTTTCATTGCTCAAAACAAGGATCAACTCTTCCAGGTGGATATTGACAACGAGCTCGAATTGAGCGTAATTCCGAGCTTCTTCGTGCGCAACCTACCACAGCACCAGCGAAGCCTGCCCTCCAAATGGAGACAGCCCTTCCACAGTGTTCGAGGCCAGTTCAGGAACCAACACTATGACCCTGTCAATGTCCACTGCGACGTAGTGACAACAGACTGGCTCGACGCGCCGAGCAAGTCAGTCAACGAGGCAAAGTCCTCGGCGCTATGCGTCTGGTCCTCAGAGCAGCCACATAGTGGAAATTCGGCTCATAATCTCAGAGTGACTGCCCTGAACTATCAGCAAAATTCCGATGATCAATCTCAAAAGCAAGAGTCCTTTGGTTCTATTGACCCATCAACAAAGGCAGTGACAGACAAATACAACTACATCAGCACTCTCATTCGAACAGACTCCTCGCCTAATTTGAATATTAAACTTCTCCGCTGGACCCCGGATGGAGAGCAGCCGGATCCAGTCTTGGACATCTCCAACTCAGCTACGCTTGAATTGTTGATAAACGGGTCTAAATTCACAGCCAACTGCGTTATGGACAAGGGTTTCTCGACTTCATGCAACCACTCTCAAGTCGTGTTTTGCCATTTCCCGCAGTTGGGAACATATGCCGAATTCCAGAGGCACTCGCTACTGTCCTTTGCTGAGCGCTCGCGGACCAAGGTCAAGGCCCAGCGTGGCCAAGGGCCCGAGACGATCACGGCACCAATGCCATGCAAGATTCTGTCAATCCAAAAGCAAAACAATGACAAGGTGGAGGAAGGCGATGTAGTGATAGTGATTGAGAGTATGAAAATGGAAGTCGGTATCAAGGCAAGCAAGGGAGGAAAGTTTGAGACAACATGCAAAGCAGGGGATGCTATCAGCGAAGGAGAAGTTTTGTGCAGTATCATTTAGACTTTAGTATAGGATATATTTCCAATGACATAGATATGCGAGCTTTTTACAGCCAGAGTAAATTCATACGCACATGTATACTAATATACCTTCAGAAAGAAGGTCCTACTGATTCAAATCTTACCCTGACGATCCCTTCGTTTATCATTTATAATACCATATGGATAGTGCAAGACATTCTAGCATATTTTTTCGGATTAGTCAACGCAGAGGTAGGTAGCCGGTGGGATAATCAAGGTTTGTACGCGTAACATGAATCTTATAAATTGGAACCCTCCAATCCATTGCACTTGGCAAAAGGCGGTGTTTCCAGTTCACAGCTACTCGGTCATATTGCTCACGTGAACCATCATTCTAAGAGCGGAATTCTGAGGAGGGCAATTCCGAAATCCCGTTTCACATTCCGCCCCCTTCACCGCCAAGCATCAACAACAAGATCCATAGGCCAATATTGGTTTCAAGAGATTAGAGTTAGATTAATATGATGAACCCAATCTACAATGCCCCTCTTATACGAAAATACCCATATTTCTTGGACTGGGTGCGAATAAATTTCGTACTCAAGTCCATACTAAGCGCCACTTGCGATCAACTTTGTTGCAGAGAAGATATCGAAGCTCAAGATACAATGAACTGAAGCTGATTTTAGTCTGTATTTATTTTTATTCAAATAATATATACAAGTAAAAGTACCGATCAAAGAGAAGTTGAGCAAACCCCCTGCGTCTTGGAATGCGGTACCGGGGCAGTGAAGCGGAACGAGTCTATATGCATTAACGCCAAGTTGATTACGGACAATGCTCTGAAATATCAGCAAGATCCTTGGCGTCAAGGTGTAAAATGGATCTGGGCATAATGAATATGTGTACATATATATACTCATCAGCATTCCCATGCAGGGGGGTCATTGGTATAAGTAGAATCAGATTCCGCCATTTCTGATTTCAATTTCGTCACCATTAACGAATTTCTATCCATCAAAACGCCAACTAACACGCCTTTTCAGTCACCATGAAGCTATCATCCGTCTACCTATTTGCCGGCCTGGTTGCTGCCAGCGCTGTCCCCCAGTTGGAGACCAGACAAGAGGAGTCATTGGTTCCGTGCTGCTTCATATGGAGACAGGAGGTGAGGACACAGTGAGAATACGCCTGGAGTCAGTCTAACGGTTATAGATTGAGGTAAACACGCAGACGTGGCGTAATGTCAAGCTTTCAGACTCCCTGGTTAGCGCTCAGGGCGCCTGTGTCGCCCTTATCCAACGGTAAGATAACTTATTATGGCACAAATTACTCAAAGAATTCGCGCAGACTAATCGATCTTTCTTTCAGAGATGTTAACGACCCTAACAACTGTGCTGCCGCTGATGCCAAGACCTATGCTGGATACTGTGTCCCGTCTGGCGAGGTTCTGGAGGTTATCGAATGCGCTTAACCTAGTCAATGGCCCATTTGCGAGGAGTTACAATATTGTATATGATCATTGGGGAAATAACGTGATAAAAATATATGGATGGCACGCATGGTACATGAATGCGTGAGCCTTGGGTACTCAAACAAGGATCTATAGAGATCTTTTAGAGGGTAACTAGAGAAATAACACCATCCTATTAACAAAATCGCCACTATGTCCATCATAAACGTAAAGTAATTTTGTCAGGCTGCCATACAGATTACCCAAACCCACACCTGCCCTATCATAAAAATACTCCAAATAACAAAACCGGACTAGTCTTTCTAATTCCAATTTTCTACCGCATCATTATGGCCTATGGGGCCGATCGAGCACTCTAGCCACTCCTCAAACTGCTCCAGCATTGGGACATCCGACCACGCCTCCGGTGTCGGCATTTTTTCGTCTATAATATCGGGGATGTATGTGTCGCAGTCGGTTGCTTGGACGCAAGGAACATTGTGGGAATCAATGTCATCGCACTCAAGCGAGACTGGAGTCGGCTTTTCCGAGACCGGAGTGCCTGGGAAAATGGGATCCACAGTCTGTGGGAACGCATGATCCAGGGAACTTTTGGCGAGATCAGCAATGTCCAGAAATTCGGCATGGCTTTCTGTCGGCTTCTCTGAGTTCTCTCGCAGGATCCCCTTGGACTCTAGAAGATGCACAATCGCTGCCCAACCAGTGGACGCGACGGCTACAGGTGGCAGGAGGTGCGCCAGGCCGCATTCGGATATGTTTTGCTCAATCTCCGATATGCGCTTCGCCGAATGTTGAATAAAGACTCTGCACAATTCTCTCTCAAACGCCGATGCCTGTGGGTTATTATGTAGTACCACGAATCTCGAACGGTGGAGCCCCAGCAAGACAGTGTGGTAAATCATATGAAGCACCGCGCGGTGCATGGCGATGCTTATATCTGTGCTCGAGTTCATTTGATCCGGCAAGATCAAATGATACTTTGTATCAAGCGGCAGCGAATCGTGCCATTCCATGAGGCCCTGATGACAGGCCGCAAAGGAGGCACCATCAATTGGAATCAATCGGCCAATCCCATCCCCTTCTGTTTTGGGGTTGGAAACAGCAGTTTGGTTTATTCCAAAGCTATACTTTAGGCGTCTACATAGCTGGGCCAGCGAAATGCAGATGCCTGATAGATGCTCGCGTCTCTCCCGACTCTGGAAGTAAGGGCAGATGGTAAGGTATGAGCCCGGGCAATTCTCTTGCCCATTACCAAATTCAAAGTCAGTTTCCTCAATCATAGGAACATTGTAATCTTCATTACGGATGCCATGGGGCCTCTTTGTTCCCATCGAGACGAGGCGGTCGCGAATCATACAGGACCACCAAATCTTTCGGCGGAGGCGTCGTTGCTTTTGTGAAAACCTAGATCTTGGTGCATGATCCAGATGAAGCTCTGCAATAAATGCTTGCGAGATTGCCGAATCCATCCAATGCCAGGTACTCCTGTGGCGGTCGGGCGCTTCGCCCCAGAGTGTCATGAGCAGCAACACTTGCACGAGAGTCAAGCGGTCAGTCTCATATCCAAAGTTGTAAAGAATCTAGGAATTTCACGTCAGCTAGGTCATTAGAAGTACTCTAAATCAGGGGTTGCTAACCTGAACTCTGCGAAAGAACATGTTGCAAGCTTCCTTTCTTGACCGGAAGCCAGCCAATCTAAGCTGTTCCATGTCCGCATACGCAGCGCCAGCAGAGAGCACAGCCTGAAACAATGGCAGGCTGATCTTATTTTCTGTTGCATCAATAGCAGTGACGGACTCCAAGAACGTTCCCAGGTCGATGATTGGGAGGCAAGGATGCACATGCTCAAAGTAAGCTCGGAGCAAAGCCTCCTGCAACTCGACGCTGGGCAAGGTGAAAGCTCCCTTGGATTTCAAAAAAGTGAAATCCTCTGCCGAGATGTGAATTGGCAGCTGTTTGATGAATATGGGTAATATTATCCCACTAACCCAGTCTGTCGAGCCAGAGGGAGCTCCTTCACAAGCCTGGACGGAAGCAGGCACTGCTGGAGTCGCCGTGTTGAGGAGATCTTGTTCTTGACTACCAGTACCTGAATTGAGAAATTGCAATAGACTATCTCCTTCAGGAGATGTAGATGCTGGCGAGGTTCCCGGCTGAGAGTCGGATCCGGCCAAATCAGCACTTGGGGTCTGATTTGGAGCCAAACGGTGCAGTCGCCTATGATACGTGAGCTAATGATGGCCAATTTCATGGACAAGGGTGGAGAAATTGCTTCCTCCTGGGCTAGAGCGGGGTGAAACTTGTGGTGACTCTTGGGAAATATCAATACAAAGCAGGGGTAGTCATACGTTCTATTATTTCCATGTTGTCTCACAACACACTCTTTCTTGTGCCACCGACAGTTTGCACATGGCCATTGCTGCATGACGTCGCACCTGACCTTCCGGGTCCTGCAGGCGAGACAAGCAAGTGACGCCCTCCTACTTTTAGATCTTGGTATTTTAGTCAATTGATTTCGGCGGGGACATCTGGCTTGGGTTTTGCATACTCTCGGTCCCCTCGGGAGTTCCTTGATCTCGGGTTTGGACACTCATCTTGAGTCGAGCGAGGAGTGTCTACGTTTAGCTGTTCGCTGTCTGCCATGGTCGTTTTTTTTTCTGGTCCGCCAATTGGTGGTAGTGCAGCACAATGTCTAGGCCGTACTCAGCGAGGCTGAAAGCTACTATACTCAAATTCACAAACGTTGCATCATCACCTCGGCCCGGTGAACTCTACGGTATCAATACCGAACGCAGGCCGAGCGGTCCGCTGGTTCCACGGAATGCTCAGACCAACGGAAGACGGACCGCAGACGAGCTAACCTCATTGGGTTGATGGTTGAGAATGCCCCTACCCTGGACCTTTTTGAAGGAGGCCAAGTTGTGACGGACGGATCAGCCATAATGCCACTCGATATGACGAGTCCGGGACTGCCAGTAGAATTTAAGTATCAAATGACTCAAAGCAAGACTTTGGTAGAACTGGGTTGGTGTGAGGACTGCAGCGGTCTCTAGTTTGAATGGACTGCATAAAACGCCAAACAGAAGCATAACCTACCACATACGACCATAGCTCTCAGAAAAT
>JAHVYC010000137.1:31285-126925 GCA_020623665.1 Calonectria multiphialidica
CGCTGTTGTATGTTTTTTGCTCTGCGTTCCTTTTTTGCACCCTGGTCCTCTGTTAGAATTTGTTAGGGCTACGAGCATTGACGAGCCAGCACCGTGACCCACCGTCTGCTAGACTCAAACAGGAAACCCCAAAGAATGTGTCGACATTTTGATCCAACATACGAAGCAAAAATGATTTTATTGTTACGGTAACCAGATGTTCGAATGTCTTCTTAATTCCCTGCTCGGCATTCTCCTTGTCTCTGCTTTTTATCCAGCTTGCTCCCGCTTTGTCCTTGAATAGGAAGAATGCACCTTCTCCACTAATCCCTCTGCACCAATCATTGTGCAGCTTTGTTCCATAAAGTGGATGCAAAGCAATGATAATTTATAAACCACTGATGTATTCCGGTCCTGATTTGGCTGCTGGGTGTACAGAATTGGGAGCTGAATACACTTGGCTTTATTTTACGATGGCCATGCTTGGGAAGCACCCCCCAAATGCATTAATGTCAAGTCTAGTCATAAAATTGCTGTGTTTGGACTTGCCAGTGAAAACATGATAGAAATGGGTAAGAGCACATCACATGATGTCGGCGCCGAAGCCTTCGAGCTCAAATCCCTTGAGCAGCCGCCTTCCCTTCCCACTAACTTCAGGCTAGCATCTGATAACCTGTTTGGAAACGCGTCGCAGATCTTGATAGGTCATGCAGTTGAGTAATACATATCCAAAGGGAAGCCTTCCTTTCTCACTTATCAGACACATTCTCTTTAACTTAAAATCAGACGTAGTGATTGGTCTGCTGTGCCGAGATACTGGCTGCATGATTGGATGGCTATGCCGGCTGAGTGGGAGAAAAACCACATGATTGGACAGTCTTATCCGAATTTCGGCTCTCCATTTTGGGAAATCTAAAGTACAATGTGATTGGATGGTTTCCCGGCATGTCGACTAGTAACAATCCGGCATCGCGGCTAAACCATGGGAAGAAGCTCTTGGTGAGGACGTATGGCAAAATTGGTCTTTCGACTCTGGCAGTGACTGGAGCTATGAATTTCCCTTCCATGCAACAATTCCAGCTACAACTGGACTAGGGTCCAAGCTCCCAGTTTCACAACGGTTACTGGCACTGTACCGCAGTTAGATCTTTGATAAATTCTCTAACGTGGTAGTGTGCCTTATCCAGGTTACTTATTGATAAGCACGAAGCGTGCGGCGGGGTGGCTAACCAGATGTGCGTAAGTTAGCCCCGCAGTTCCACTCATGATGCATGTGTTATAGGCGGTCTTCCGCCCTTCACTTTGTCTGCGATTGCACACTCTCAATTCCTTCGCCAGGCTCTGGACAACTCAACCAATATCACCAGCCATTACAGCTACCACTTTGAAGGCTCCTGGAAGCTAGACTCATGTCGCGTGAAGACCCGGAATACCAGGGCATCATCATTGACAGGTCGCAATCCCATGTTCGGGTGCGCAAAACAAGTGAGTGCTATCAAACGCAGTTCTGCCTTGTCTGTGGCCTGTCCAAACATTCTTCCTCTACTTGCCTCTCAATTCTTGACCTGACAGCTTGTACTAGAAGGACGTGCTTGCGTCAACTGTCGTCAGCGAAAAATTCGCTGCGACATCCTCGACAAAGGGATCCCATGTACAAACTGCAGCTCGCATAGCCGGACGGGATGTCGTTTCTTTCCGAAGAAGGTGAAGAGGACCGCGGAGTGTTTGGCCCGCCCGACTCGTCTCGTCCCCATTTGTCCTCGCGAACCGGGCTGCAGAGTGACATCCCAGGCACCCCAGGCTGTGCCGGACTCGCCGGGAACATTATCGCCCCCACCGACCGAGCCAGCTGCGTTGACTTCGAAGCAAGATGAAGATCATGATCCTGACAGTTTGGACTATCTCTTCATCCGTGATGATACAAGGAGCGCAGAGCTTGGTCACCAGACTCGCTCATATTTCATTGGCACTGAAATGTCCAACTCCCATTATCTTATTCGCCAGAGCTCCTCCGAGATCGGTAACGACAAAGTCTTCCACTTTAGTAATGGCCAATATCACCCCAAAGAGACTTCGTATCACGTACATCGCGTGGCACCCGACGCCCTCAAGCGCCCGGATAAAGAACTTGCTGATAGACTCATTCGGGCATACTTCAAGTCTGTGAATTGCGGGTGGCCGATAGTTGACGAAGAATTATTCATGACTCAATATGAGGGCCAGGATCCACGGAATCCCGTGCCCTTGGCACTTCTCAACGCTATATTTCTTGTTGGAGCTCACGTATTGTCACCGCGAGATGGTAGTATGGCTTCATTGCAATCTGTTTTCTTTAGTAGAGCCAAGGCTCTAGTGCAAGGTTGCCTTGGGCATGATAGGATCATGTGTATTCAAGTCGCGCTCCTAATGACCTGGCACTCCGACGTCAACGCCTGGCACTGGATCGGGATTGCCACAAGGACGGCAATAGCTATGGGCATGCATCGAGATGTCACTCACAGCAAGATGTTGCCGGTGTACAAGCGCATCTTTACCCGGCTATGGTGGGTTGTTTTCCAATTCGACACTATTGCATCAGCATCAGCCGGTCGACCGCAAGTCATGTAAGTGCTTGCGTGCAAGAGGATCAGAGGTTCCCTGCTGACATTAGCAGAAATTTAGCTGACTCAGATGTGCCTGAGCTCCAGCTTTCTCACTTTGAAGGAATTCCCAGAGCAGAAACGGACTTTGCGATTCATCAAACTAGGCTTTGCAAGATAATATCCTCAGCAATGAGGGACAGTTGTGCCCCTCGATCTTCCGCAGAAACTCGAATCCAGGCGATCAAGCAAGCGGACGAGTCACTTGCAGAATTCATGATCCAACTTCCGAAAAATATGCAGCTGAAGCTTTCGAACCTCGATACTTGGCAGTCGGTCCTTCATCTAACGTACCACAATTTCATCCTTCTCCTTCATCGCCCTTCGCCAAAGCTCAGTGCAGGTGACCTGCCTGCTGAGAAATGCGACGATCCTGTCCTTTGCAGAGATGCTACAGTCGTAATAGGATCTATATTCGAAGTTTTGCTCTACCAAAGGACCATTTCCACATTGTGGCTCTATAGTAATCATGTCCTGTTCACGGCAACTATCTACGTTATAAATGAAGTTAGCACTAGTAAACCTCTCTTGGCTGCGAAATCGCGTCATATATTAGAAACTTTCCTGGCTTCCCTGCGGGAACTATCGAGATATTGGAGCTACGCGCGAGGCTTATTGGAAATTTTTGAACAGAGAGCTTCGAAACTTAAGCAACGAAGTCTGGCGGGAGCTGATGCAGCGCCTGCAATGACCCAGCATACTGCAACACTTGGAGATGGTAGTGGCGAATCATCGGCGTCTCAACCATTGCAACAACAAATGGATAAGGGTTTGCCAGTGTGGAACGAAAACGACCACACCCTGGCGGACTCTGGGGTAGATCTGCTTGATCATGATTCAGGCGATTGTATAATACCAACTGATTTTGATATAAATCAGGGGTTTCTGGGAGTAAGCGATGGAGCTCTGCTAGATGATTTATTTCTTTTCAATGCTTCCACATTTGACTTTCTCTGAGATGAAGTTACTAGCTAGATGTGTATGTAGATAGGATTTCGACGTTCCCACGTCTAAAATCATCACTGGGACTGTAATTTAGACTCGAAAATCCCCACTTGTCTTTCGTCATCTCTAAGACGACCCTAATTGACAGGGGGCGGGTTATGCTGTGAGCTTTGGCTACGATGTTGGAAATTTTACAGCCCCTCATTCTCTTGATACGACCCACGTAGCGCTAGCGTGGCTATATTATGAGTCGATAAATCAATACTACTACCTGATTACAGATCCCCAATACTTGAGCACTGTACGTGGGGCAACTTTGCCCATGTGACCTTTAATCTTTGGCATTCGGAGTTTACTCCGGTTCACCGACGGTATCTCGGGAGAAGCTGCCGCTCTTCTTAACTTAAAATGTAAAATAAAGAAAATTACCCTCACTTTTTCCGCTCCAGCTGGAGTACCAACTGGCGACTAGAGAGAGTTCCAAAATTGCATCTTACAATGACTTCAACTACGACCATAGAGCTACAGTGTAACGGCTTTGCATCGGACCATAATATTATTCAGGCCTCAACAGAAGACCATGAGCAGCCGTATACCCACCCCGGAGTTTCACATGCCGAATTCTCCCTTCCAAAAGCTGATCGAGGTAAAGATGCATGGATGTTCCTCGCTGCATGCTTCATAATGGAGGCACTTGTTTGGGGTAAGAGCTTTCCCGGCCTTTGCCCTTGCTGAGCAGAGCATAACTATTTTCTAGGTTTTCCCTTTGCCTTTGGTGTCTTCCAAGATTACTACCAAGTTCATGAGCCATTTTCTGGAACGTCGGGCATCCCGATCATTGGAACTTGCTGCCTGGTCAGTTTCTTTCAGCAACTTAACACAGCATCAGGCTCACATAAGCAGGGAATTATATATCTAAGCACGCCACTCATTATGAATCTTCAAAGAAGATATCCAAGGGCATGTCTTTACACACCGAGTCTAGGACTTGTCGCAATGTGCGCCTCGCTGGTAGCCTCGTCCTTCGCACAGCAGGTCTGGCATCTAATTGTCACTCAAGGCGTCATGTATTGTCTTTTCGGTGCCATCTCGTACTACCCATGCCTCTTCTATCTTGAGGAATGGTTTATCCAGCGCAAAGGCCTCGCATATGGCATTATGTGGTCGGGCAGCGGCATTGGGGGCTTTGCAACTCCGCTCATATTGCAAAAACTTCTTAGCATGTGGGGTTTCAGAACGACATTACGGATCTGGGCAACAGCACTATTCATCGTCACGTTGCCAGCGGTGTTCTTCATTAAACCCCGGCTTCCTGTCTCGGCCTCCGCACACAGGCAAGCATATAACCTCAGGTTCTTCTACGATAGGACCTTCCTCTTATATCAAAGTGCGAACCTCATCCAAGGAATAGGCTACTTTCTCCCGCCCATCTACCTACCCACATATGCTCGCTCATTTCTCAATACTGGGCCTTTTTTATCAGCCCTCACAGTTATCCTGGTAAACATTGCCAGCATCTTCGGTCTAGTAGTGGTGGGGTTCTTGTCTGACCGGTTACACCCCACGACATGCATCTTGACATCTACTATTGGTGCAGTGGTTGGTATATTCTTCGTTTGGGGGTTCGCAGCAAACCTACCCATGCTATATCTCTTCTGCGTTATATATGGTTTCTTTGCTGGATCATATGTAGCTTCCTGGCCTGGTGTTATCAAGCATGTCGCCTCTGATTATGCGGCACATGATGGCCGAGCTGAGAGTAACGCCAGAGGGCGTGGTGTCTTTGACTCCCTTATGGTTATGGGTTTCCTTAACGCTGGTAGGGGTGTTGGGAACCTTGTATCTGGACCATTGAGTGAGGCTTTGATAGATGGAATGCCGTGGAGAGGCTCGGCGGCTGGGGGGTATGGGAGTGGTTACGGGCCGTTGATTATTTTTACAGGAGCAACAGCTGTGTTTGGAGGAGGAACTTTTCTGTGGAGGCGATTCGGTTGGCTTTAGCAAAGCCACCCAATGATCTGGCTCAGTCACAGGCTCCTTATAAATCCCGCACTGTATTTGCTACATCAGAAGCTAGAACTACTCGTTCTAGAAACCAGGTTTGGTTTTCCGAGGACTTTGTTGACGATGCTTGAGTAGAGTAATAATCTGAAGTCAGTGAAGCGGCTCTATACGCCGTTGTCCAGGTTGAGAATAAAAGATTTATACAGTCTTGAATGCCAAATTTCCACTTACACCATTTAGTCACTGGAGTTGAGTACGACAATTAACTCTGCTCGGCATCCTAGGCACCAAATAGGAATGGAGATGACCTTGGTCTCATTTGAAGACCGCAAATCAACCTATGTCTTTGTTCGCTAAATTGCTTGTGGGGCCGTCCATCATTTTTGCAACCCAACCGTAAGGCATACTGGGTGAGTCAGCTTGACCAGGATCTAAAGCAAGTCATTCTACCCCACCTCACTGCGTCTTCGAATCACCAATGTTCAACTGAAGATCCGCTATACCTCAACAGTGCATCTCGTAGTGATCCGCTAGCTGAGCGGGTGATTCTTGGAATAATGAAGCGCTTGCTCAAGATATCCAAGTCCGCGCCAGCTTCAAGCGCCACATCCGCGGCTTCCATTCCATCCGAATCTGGCTCCACTGCATCCGACAACTTACGCGGAGCCTCTGTTACAGCAGCAGAACTTTCAACCGCTCTGAATGCTACTCTTGATCAAATAAACCTGGATGGTGAGACCCTTCCTTGGATCTATTTAATGCCTTTAGCCAACCAACTTATTGTCCCGGCAGATGATTCAGATGTCCCGTTGAAAGATCTCCTCAATAAACTGGACCAAGAAGCTTCCAAATATGAAAATTCAAAGATGAATGAGAATGACTATACAAAATGGGAATGGTTCTGACTTCTCTGCCCCTGCTAATACAGCCCTGGACTAACTTGGTTCCCTCAGCCCAAGACAAGATGCACATCTACTTTCTATTGCTTGTAAATGTGCAGTGGGGAGTTACCATCCTACCAACGATCTTCTCAACACGTCACTCTACACGTTTAAAAGCCAGCTTTCCGTTTCTCCGTCCGCCGGAGGAAGTATCAAAGCTTCAATGTTCACTGTGGTGGAGCCAACTGCAGAAGCAGATTCTATAGATGGAGGCGACTTGCTCCGAGTGCTAGTTGTTGCTGTACGTGGAAGTGCGAGCAAGGTAGACCACATGGTGAATGCGAACCAGGAGCCAAAGGACACTGGCGATTTCTTCGTATGTTTGATTCTTCGGCTAAAGTCATCATGGTTTTAGCCATCGATGCTATTGCCAAATTCTGACAATCATTCTAGGATTCTGAGCTATCGTCTTCCGGTGCCAAGGCTCATGCGGGCTTCCTCAATGGAGCACAGCAATTGGAGGAGTCTGTTATACGGAGAATTCGCACCTATGCAAATAGCCAACCACAGGCGCGCTGCCACGTTATGTTTACTGGCCATTCGGCCGGTGGCGCCGTTGCATCTTTGTTATTTCTTCGACTTTTGGGTCGGCTACAAACAGGTGAACAATCTTGCCAACTTTCATAATTATACATTCGCTTATCAATTAATCTCAAGAATCACTGCTTTTATCCTGCATCACTTTCGGGTCACCTCCGTCTCTGACAGTACCCGTTGACCTGGCGAATACCCAACTTGCCAAAAACATTGGTGTCGTTGCAAACGTAATTAACGAATGCGACCTTGTAGGCCGCGCTGATAGGCCCTATGTACTTTCACTGGTTTATCTTCTCAGTTCAATTTATACCAGGAACGCAGAATCATCCGTCCCCGGAGCTGACGCAGTGTCTCCAACTTCTCTCGATAGTCTTATTCCGGGAAGCGGTAAAGATACGACACCCTTCCGCGCGTCTGAGAACCCCGCTGGAGCAGAGAAATACTCCCTACATCCGTCTGACCGAATTTGGCGTTTACCTGCACCCCAGTATTATCATATTGGAGCCAAAGTCGTTCTCATGACCCGATTAGACGGTGACGAAATCAGACTAAAAGCAGTCCAAGTATCGAATATGGAGTTTGAGAAACTTCTCTTCTGCCGCCTCACAGTTCATCGAAAGGCATGCTATTCGGAAAGAGTCGGCAGGATTGAAGAAGGCAGGTTCAATTAATGATATAGAGGATACCCCAGTGTGTCGCTAGAAAGATGTGCTATATTAGATTATTCTCTTCGATTCCACTCGACATTATTTGTGCTTCGCATATGAGCAATCTATTTAGTGCAGTAATAATCAGACCTTCGACCTCCTTGCTAACTCATAGAGGCGGAACGCTTCGACCTCTTTCTTGACCCGTGCAGCGACCTCGTCCGTATTCATTAGTTCCAGGTCATCAGACTCATCCTGGGCCTCTAGCTCTGTCGTGATGGCCTCGCAGTCCCAGCACATACAAGAAGAATATTTTTCTCCAAAATGAACGGTATATAGCTCGGATGTCTTGTCCATGCTTGGGTTAAGGGTGGCTTTCCCAAGTTTGTCATTGTGGTCAATGAACCTCCCGCAATGCTTTTTCATGCTGTCCGCGTACAGTTTGGCCGAAAGCTGGTGGGAGTGCCACGCTAGATCGATATCCAACGTAGGCACCATCATCGTTCCAGGATACAACCGGAACAGCTCTATGAAATTTTCGTATCGTTGGGTGGCTCTGCGTACAGTACCGGCAAGTGCCGGGCTCCGAATCCATAGTTGAGAATGCATTTTGTCCACAAATTTTCCTTGTCGCTGGACATTCTGAACAAGCGATGTGGCGAAAGGTCTTTGGGTTGCCATCAACTCCAGAGTATTGGCAAAGGCCTTCTCTTGCCGCGGGAGATGCTTCAGGGCTTTTAGCTGTGAAATTGTCGGCAAAAAGGCGGTTTCTTCAACATTTTTTCGAGACAGTATTTCCGTGATACTGTTTTTTGACGATCCAAGATGAATAAGATAAGTGAAGAGGTCTGGCTCTAGCTCAGCTGTGTCCTCAAGCCAAGCTGCATCAGCCTTTGGCAACTTGTATGTAAGCTTGAATGAATCGATTGCGGAATGCTAATGTCCGGTTTTAGTAATGTTCAATGCATGGTGGGTCTGCCTAATAAAACATACAATTTTTTTCCAGGGGAATGGCACATAGGGAAGAAATTTTAAAGAATTTGACTGGCAGTATTGACGATAGTCGCTCGGGTTGAGCAGAAATGCATGCCATATTAAAAGGACATCTAGCACTTATTAGTAAATAGTTCGCTATTTAATTTATCCTCACATATTCGAAACATACCTAATGGTGGTAGATGCGGAAGAACAATCGAGGTCTTCTGTAGATTCTCAAACCCGGTTCTGGAGAGCGCAAGTTTCATTTCCATTTTTCTAGCCCAAGCCAGAAATCTCCCGACAGCAATTTCTAAGTAATATCGCCACTTGTCTCTTCGCCGCCGGTCCCATGTCTGGTCTTTTAGTTTGTGCTGCTCTCGAACATACTTGCGGTCTCTAGATGACCACCGGCGGCGATATACTACTTTGTTGCGCAGCACGACGCCAAATGTGGTGTTGAGCTGCGAGGACCGGATGACCCGGGCTCGAAGGTTGAAGAAGACCTCCAAAAGCTCCAGGTGCACAGCACACTGGCTCGCGGTTGGCAAGTCAAACTCCTTGGAGTCGGAAAGAGTTGAGAAGACGGATGGGTGCGGGATGCTGGGCCGGCCACCGCTAGACACTACACGCGAGCCCAATGTCCGAAGCTGACCCTTGCTCGTTGCATGAAGGCTGTGGAGGTTCTCTATCACCAGGTCTGACATGGCTCGGAGGTGACGACGATTTTGAAGCAATAAAAAAAAGGAAAGGCCCAAGTACTAGGGTACTATCAATGGGTGCCGCCTGGGCTCGGGATAGCGCACCGCTGCTGCTGCTGCTGGGATGGGAGAGGCAGAAAAGGCGGAAAAGTGTACACTTTGGGATGAATAAATTATTCGGTAATGATGAGCCTCGCCTAGGCCTACCGGGCAACTCAACAAGCGTCTGACCCAGTTTGGGATGCAGAATAAATCGACATCGCAAGCACTGCCACGCTAGCAGGTCAGCTTGCAGGGACCATGTTACATCGTGGTGGCCAAGAGCTGTCTGATTTGTCCGGTTGGGCCTCATCCCTGCTGTGGTGCCACAATGACTCTCTAGCGAGCCCACTAACAGCACTTTGTTGATGGGTGACATTTGCTGCCCATCTGTCTGGTGTACAAGGCCTTCTTCCGCCAGAACATGCGGCAGTTCTAATCCGCATGTCGACACCGAAACTAGCTTTGGGTCTTGCGCGAAACCCCCATAAGTATACGCGGCAGCGCTAAGTCTTTACACTCCCGCAGGCTTTGCCAATAATACCCGCCCAAATCTGCCTTCCACGAACATACATGACCGGATTTCGCGTATTACAGTGGAATATTGCCCTTCGTGGAATATACCTGATTCCCACAGGCCTGGTCGCCAATCCAACTCTGAAAAATTACAAAGCCATAGAACCTCTAAATGAAGTCTATGAAAATATTCCCCACGCTGGGGCACTCTTGCATGGGATGAAGGAGGTTGGAACCACAGTACGTACGAGTGGTGGCGACATAGCAAAATAATACTTTAAGCTCCTCTGACCGTTGTTAGGGATATGTTATACTGGGCTGGGATCTTATCGCAATCTTCCTGGGCGTCCTCCTCCTGTTGAGGCCCTCTTGGTTTTGCCAGAGAACGCCGAGGAGGCCCCCGTCATCTTCGAGTGTGGATAGTTGGAGGTCAGTGCGGTTGCGCCCGGCTTACAAAACGCCCATTGGCCTTTTCGGTTTCGTCGACTTGGTCATATCAACGGGGCTCATCGCCGGCATATGCAGCCAGGCAGAATTCCTCCCCAAAAAGCTGCCCGCCTGCCGTGACGCCGTCAACTGGAGAAACGGGACCGACAACAGCAATTTTTTCGTGGCAGTCAATGCAACAAATGCGCTCTCTGAAGACAGGAGTCCAAACGAGATCTGCACTTTTTTAGTTGGGTTCTGGGCTTTCGCCATAGCGATAACGTGCGTGCTCCGCCCCAGGCTATAACCATGCGTCGTGCACTACTGACCCAGCTCAAGAATCCTGCATCTGCTCCTCGCCCTACTCAACATCATGCATGCCTCTTTTGACGGCAAATCCACAACAATAAGGAAAAAGTTTACTCTCCCTAATAATATTTTATACACCATTTTCAAGCCTATCGGCTTCATACTCAGCATGGGCATTCTACACCATATCTTCCCGTCAATAAGGTTCTCGATACGTTACGTTGTCAGAAGTCTACGGAGGGTAGTGAGAAGATCTCCACTACCCCCCGATGAAATCGAGCATGTGGATGCGCAAAGGCATAAGAAAACTGAAATCGTCGAAGTTTCTGTCCTCCCACAGGCCGTTGTGGCGCGCATTGCAGAGAGGCTACACTATATCGACCTTGTTAACCTCAGTCGCTCCTCACATGCGCTACGAGCCCGGTTTTTTGGGTACGACGGAGCCGAGGACGTGCTGGATGAATTACGGCAGTATGCCTGCGACGGAGCATCAAAAACATCATGCGGCATCTGCAGAAACCAGAAATGCACAGTAAGTATTTTACCAAATCCTCTCAACTACGTTGACCGCAATGCTAACAATCATCAGGCTTGTGCCGTTATCAATAACACCCCGCAGCCAAAGACGCGGGCACATATTCTAAAGTGCCGGCCCTGCTGCTCACAATGCTTCTACAGCAGGATCTGCCAATCGCCTTGGGCTAGCTCTCGCACCGGCCGGCACGAACCGCGCTGCGAAGCAAACGAAAGGTCAGGGAAGGGCCGGAGCGTGTACGAGCTGGAAAGCCTGTCGAACGCAGTGGAAATATGCGGCATCTGTGCGGCCATAACGCCTGCTCAGCTGTCCAAGAGGATGGAGCGCGGGGCGCGCTTCGAGCTGGAACGCCTCGCAAGGCAGCCTCTGAGCTGTCACCACTGCCATAAAATGCTTCAGCCGTCGGGGCTGCGATGGTGGGTTTGTTCCCATTGCCAGACCGAGTGTCGATCACATCTGCATACATAGGTATGTAGGCGGCAGGGGGGAGGGCAGTGTTAGGTAGCGAGCTAGCGATGTCTGTATGTACGATTAGCAACAAGGTTATTCCCCCCCCCCCTGCTGTCGTCCCATGAGGCCGTACCACGATAATCCCTCAGCCCGTATCTACAGGAGGGAGGGCGCTGCGAATTACCCAGGATCGCGCTGGATACTGCTTTGGGGAGCCCGGAAATATGGGCAATCTGCCTTGTGGCGCGTGAAGGCGGAGGCGATTATGATTCGCCCACTTCTTGGAAATCCACCCAGCTGAAGACCAGCGACAAGGATGCTCAGCACACAGCCACGCGGAAATAATGGCTGCTGCAGCTGAAGACCACGGCCCATACCTTGCCCCAGTCCGTAGATTGTGTATCTATCATGACAGCGCGGCAGAAAGCTCACAATTGTGTCCATGATACACAACCCTGAGAAAGTCACTCTCACGCTCTCATAGCGCCGGCCAGGAAATAGTAACCATGTCGCGGAGAAAAAGCCTTCGCTCGCTGTTTTCGAGTGCAGTCGCCTCGGAATCGGACATCACGCCCACCCCAGACATAACATGGGCACCAATCGGGCCTGCAAGCGAGCACTTGATGCACGAGCTCGAGGCCTTTTACTGGGATGGCGTCAAGGCAGAGCTTGAAAACATTGTCAAAACTCTGAGGGCATGGCAAAGGAAGGAGTTCGCGGACGTCGAGGTGCCCGATGAAAACGACAACCACATCCATGGCTATGATACATTCCTAGATCAAGTGAGCCACGAGACTCGCAAATTCGCCATAAGATACGGTAAGTACATGGCATCAACCTGGTGTAATTCTTGAAAATATGCTTAATTTAAGTCAGACAAGGAAAAAGAAAGGCGGGAGAAGCAAGACTCCTCAGAGTCTCACTCATACAAGGATACTCTGAAAGGCCATATCGAAAGCAGAAAGCGTGAGATGCTGAGTACCCGTCTTAAAACTGCCGTAAGAAAGTCAATAAAAGGTGAAATCCTTCTTCCGGTGATGACTGCCAGACTAGTTGCTAACGCAGTTGCGCAGATATTCCACAGCTCACCGGAACGCAAAACAGGGCGTGGATGCTCCTTCAAGCTGCCGGTTTGTGGTTTTTTTTCTTTCAATTCATTGTATTCGTGACTAATTTAGCACAAGGGTTTCTTGACATGGACAAGTTGATTGAACATCGGCCACCTCCAGACAAGCTTGGATTCTGGAAACGACCAGCAATCCCACAACGTAAGTTCTCTTGCAATAGTAACGAGCCCTTTCTCACGCATCGCAGTTAAACTTTCCAAATTTGACGAATACTCAATTCCACGGTTTGAGCCTCTGCATTGCATGAAGCCAGAATGCAGCCGCATCATCGGCGGAAGCATGTTCGTCTACACCGGCACCTCCAAGGATGAGCCTGGCGTGATATGCGAAGATTGCTATCGTTATGAGGTTTATGGCAAGGGAACATACGCTAAATCATACAAGCATTCTATTCTTGCCGAATCCATGACGCCCGCGGTTAGCAGAAAGATTTGCTACTGCAAGGACGTGCCACATTTCGACAGCGCTGGAAAGCCGCTGAGTCT
The DNA here is from genome assembly GCA_020623665.1 of Calonectria multiphialidica. Taxonomy (NCBI): domain Eukaryota; kingdom Fungi; phylum Ascomycota; class Sordariomycetes; order Hypocreales; family Nectriaceae; genus Calonectria; species Calonectria multiphialidica. The sequence continues at coordinate 44,541 of JAHVYC010000137.1, forward strand.
TTTCCCGGTCAATAAGAAATCGGCACACCTTGACGCAGCTGGCGTGGGAAGCATGCAGTGTAGTTTGCTCAAGCTGGGTGAGCAAGTTGCTTGGGCCAAATACAAAGGATTGCAAACCGTCGTCGGCATGGAAAAGGCGGGGATATCTTCCAAGCTTCCATTCAGATCATCATCGGTGAAACAAATGAGCAGACCTACGAGCCAAGGACAGGGGTTGCAGAGGGTTTCATCCTGGAAACCACAAAACTTGAGAATGGTTTCCGAGAGCACCATGTACAACGCAAGTGATCGCACGGCCACATCAAGTACAACCAGCGTGGCCACAGAGGCGCAGGCAGATCAGGATATCCCCCTGTTCTTCAGGCGATTTACAGAAAAGTATCCCTTTGGAAACGTTCATATGGCGCTTCGTGTTGGGCCATTGCTTATCGAGAATGGAGTGGCACAGTAGGTTATCCCAGACTCGCACAGACGACTATGAGACTAAATATGATACTAGAACTCATGGAGGCGCTTTCGTCTCATTGCGTGAGATGCCGGTTTACCACGAGCGTTTCAACCTTGTTTTCAAGCCAGATTCGACCCTTGCAGTCAGCGGTTCAGAGGAGCGTCAGGTATGGAGAGGGTCGCGCCAAGACACCGCCCCCAAGAGGTACAAGGCAAACCTCAAGCAAGTGGCAGGCGTTCCTTTCAGCGGCATGCTTCCACGCTACGCCGAACTCGAAATAGTTGAAGACCTGCTCTCTGCGAGCCAAAAGCCATTTGATGAAGCGGGTCTCCCATTAAGTGACCAAATCAGCCTTCTCAGCAAAGGCATTCAGCCTGCTTTCGACAAGCTCAAGAAGCTTATCCAAAACCATGTCAAGATTTACCTATACAGCATCTCTCAACGGCTAACAGATCCAGCAACCAAGGTCAGATGGAGCATTCGAGATAACAATTGTCAGTCCTTTTGCAATGCACTTATTGACCGCCAGCTCTTTGAGCCACTTGTCAACGGGCCTGAGCTGAACAACACCCCCCTGTACGTGATGAGCTTTGTGTGCCCCGACGAAGGGTACCTACAGCGAGGCGTCAAGTCCAAGTTTGATGTCCCCAACGGTCTCACAGAGGAATATTTACTCAGATTCCACTTTGGGCGCCATGACGAAGCCGATGTCATCGACAGCTGCCAGGAATATTGGTACGACTGGGGCGCCTTTGGAAGGCCTCTTTACTCGTACCAGGACCTCTATCCCTGGGACTGCACTGAAGCGTATGGGCGGTATCCAACGCGCTGCGGCGAGTGCAACTTGGCCAAGCATGTTTGGGCATTCCCGTTTGACTCGTGGTCCATGTCGACTTTGCATCTGTTGCGCGACCGCCACATGTACGCGCCCACAACTGTTGCCAACGACATGGCGGCAGATGGGACACGGGCAAGCCCCGAGTCTTGGATGCGAAACCGCTTGACGGTCATCACGGCAAACTCCATTCTACACCGAGCAGCTGCGGCCATGGCACGCACCAAGCCGTTCTGCGATGCCACGCGTTGGCTGCACAAAGACGGGATCCGCGCCGAGGACCCTGCACTCGCTCGCGTCAAGTTGGGCGGCATCCACCGCGCTCAGCCCTTCAGTCACTACTTCGAAGCAGGCACTTACAACCACTACTTCTTGGCTCCGTGGGCTATATGGCCTCGAAAAGAGCAAATCGACGCGTACGAACTCTTGCGTGACGGGCGAGTCAAGCTCCCAGACGTTCCCGCGAGGGCAGCGGGCCGGTTCGGGGCACAGGAATTGGAGGGGGACTGGGAGGACTTCGACGGGTTCCAGTCACATGTTAGAGACACGACGGACGTTGGGATTTTGATGCCGCGGCGAGCGAACCAGTACGATGCATATGTTGGCGCAGGGTTCATGGGAGACGATGGAGGGGATGACTCGCACGGGGGGGCGGGTTGTGCAGTTCCCGACGACCCTGGGAATGTGAACGACGGCACGTGTGGTAGCAGCGCATGTTCGGCCGGTGCCGAGTGTGGTGGAGCTGGCGACGGCCATGACGGTGGTGGTGGCAGCAACTGTGGTGGAGGAGGCGGTTGTGGAGGGGGCGGAGGATGCGGAGGAGGAGGTTGTGGAGGAGGAGGATGTGGCGGAGGCGGGGATTAATGGGGTCAATGGGAATGGGTATAAGGCATGATTAGGTTGTAGATGGTGGTTGCGATGAGTTGAGTATTGACATGCTGAATGTAAATAGCACTATCTCAAAGTTGGCTAGTGAATGGGGCCTTGAAATGGATAATACCGAAGTGGATGAGATCTTGTCTTGGCGGCACTATCGAGTTGAGAAGTAAAAGTACAACCCGACTGAAAGTGAAATATGTAGTTGCATGCGCAATGAAAAATATATAAACTGCTACCTTGAATTGGCGAGTGTGTCCCTGCAATTGTGTAGTTGCTCTGAGTGTGTATGGGAGGAAGTCAGATAGGTTGGCTTGGCATACAGATACTACCTCTGAAGACCCTGTGAAACTCTACGAAACATAAAACGACAAGAATTCCTAGAAAAGGCACCAGCCATTGCAAATCCCAACTGGTAATCGAGCACTTTATCTTGAATCACCATGATAAGAGATAAAGAGATAGGGAAATTAAAGTTATGCATCACGTGCTCAGGTGCGTTGCGAATGAAAAAAAGGTCAAAGTCTGCTCTACTCCATACATAACAAGGCATAAAAAACGCCAAAAGCCCATATTCCCCAGAAAAAGATGCTGCCACCTGCTGACTAAGGCAGCGCTACGACACGCACGAGCCATGTCGCCACATCTCGTCGCAATCCAAGCGCCTGGGGAAACGCATCCTAGCCATCTCCATCTCCATCTCCACCTCCCTACATCATCACATGTATACGGCCTCGTCCGTCATGCCCCGCCCGAATGTGATACGTAATAATGCAGAGCCGGCCGCGATCGCAATGTCGCCCGCAATGTCGCCTCCCATCCGCAAGACCATCACCCGCTCGCGCAACGGGTGCGCCGTGTGCAAGTCCAAGAGAGTATGAAGTCCCGCCTGCCTCCGTCGTGCCCCCGTCGTGCCGTGTGCGCGCGCAACTGACGGCCCCGACAGCTCAAGTGCGACGAAGCCAAGCCCTTCTGCTCCCGCTGTGAGAGACTGGGAATCCCGTGCCCCGGCTATAAAAAGTCGCTGAAATGGACCACCGGCCCCAAGCCTGCCGCCGAGCAGGCCTCTACCCCTACCACCAACGCATCCACGACACCCCAAGACATGTCTGAGTATGCCTTTGAGCAGTCTCACCCACACACCCAGCCGTCCGCCGCCGATCTCTGCAATCCCACATTCGCCGAGAGCTTCACGGACATTATCAATGCCGACCCCATCGCCTTCCAGGACCAGACCGGTATCGTATCAGCCCTGCCGTTTATAGATCCCCCAGAAGACGCCCACCAGCTTGTCTTGGACCCGGGGTCGGGACCCTCGCCATACAGCGAATACCAGGAAACAAACGACGACGAACCGTGGTCCAACTCTAACTTCAGGACGGTGCAACCGGAATCCACTGCTCTGGAACGTCGAGCGCCCCAGAGGCGATTATCGACTCCTCCAACTGAGATACCGTTGGCAAAGGCCCTGCAGGACCACTCGTCAATACTCGTAGAGTATTATTTCAAGGAAGTATGCGGGCTCATGTCTTGCTACGACAGCCGGATGAATCCATACAGAACCGCCGTTTCCAACGTGTGGTCCCAGTCGCAATCCCTGTATTACATCATCCAGAGCATGGCTGCTGCGTGCTTATCCGAGGTGTCGCCCAACCTCTCCACGGTCAGCCGGCAGCTCCGAGACGCGGCTGTGAGCTCCTTGACGATGGAAGCCAGTGAAAACAAGACTGACACCTCGTCCATGCTCTCGTTGGTTATGCTTGGCATGAGTCTCTCGTGGCACGACCCGAGCAGTCTCGGCGAGAACGAGTTTCAGCTCCTCGCCAAAACCGTCTCTTCCTCCGAGATGCGCGATGATAACATCCCGCCAGCGGAAAAGCAGAAGAAGCTCTTCTTTTATAATTCGCTAGTGTACTGGCGCATGCTGCTGTCGTTTGTTACCGACCGGGATCTGGGCTCACTGACAATAGAGCATGTTCAGCCGCATCCGTCCCGGTCCATATCTGCTCAGCAGTGGGAGCTGCGCATGCCGCATCCCCAGACGGGCACGGGTATCGAGGTGATGGAGCTGGTTACTCAAGTCGGGTGTCTAACGAGGAGAGAACGAAAGAGAATTCTCTCCCGGCGATTTTCGTCAAGGCAGGACATCGAGCAGGCCCAGAATGCCATTCAGGTAGCAGAAGAACTCCACACAAAATTGTGTGCGATTGATCTGCCAACTGAGGGTGCAATTGTGGACTCTGGAGACGAGATGACGCCGACAACCCATTTACTAAAGATTGCCGAAGCGTATAGATGTACAGGCTTATTACAGCTCTATCGGAACTTTCCAGACCTGGTTCCCCTGCGCGCATCATCCAAAAACTCCGCAAACCAATCAATCTGGCTGGACACTCCCGATAGCCCCGGCACACCTGCCGACGTTGGATTACTAACCGACACGTGGTTGACAAGTCTGGCGCTCCACATTCTCGATCTGGTAGAAGCCATCCCTGTATCATCACGGAGCCGGTCCATCCAGCCTTTCCTTCTCGTCAGCGTCTGCAGTGAAATGTCCCTAAGCCGTTCGTATTGCCAAATACCCGGCCTACGACAACCCCCTGTGGCCAGCTTTGACTCTAGTCTACGGATCAAGACGCCGCCGGCATTTACAGACACGCTACAGGCAAGAAGAGCCATCGTCTCCCGCCTCTCGTACTACGAGAACATCTTGGCGGCCAAGCCCGTGCGGCAGATGCTCATACTGATAAAAGAGACGTGGGCCAGGATGGATGAGAAACGTCATGACATATACTGGATGGATGTAATGATAGAGAAGGGTTACGAAACACTGATGGGATAAATGGGCTGTTCCTCAGCCCCGGGCGATACGCATGTACCAAATGGAATGACAAACTGGCAATGCCTTCACTTCTGCTTTATCACAAGACTTAGCTTAGCAAAGAGATACCTATTGTTTGCAGCAAACACATCGGATTGAACTTCTGTATCCTCGCGAGACAGATAAGGGGGGTGAGATGATGGGAAGCAAAGGAATTGCTTCCTTCGCTTCTCTCGCTTCTCTTGCCTCCCTCGCTCGCTCGCACAACTCCACCTGACGATAGTCGAGCCCGCCAAAATATACCCAGAACTATTGTATTATTCTTATCGTTGGCCTTCCCAGAGCCTCAACTGCACTCCATAACTCATTCCATGGCCCCACATGCGCCACCCGGACTCCTTTGCATAACATTGCCGTTCTTGGTTTAGCCCGCTCGAATTAAGCTCTGCTTCCCCGCGACGCTTTTCAAGACACGACTTGGGGCCAAGGACGCTGGACACGGGAACGCGTTATCAATAGGCCAGTCCACTTCATATGTGACGGCCGAGTTCCGGCCCAATACGGCTAGATAACCAGTCTGGTGATCCTGATATATGCGTTCTGCGAAGAGGATATATCACGATACTCTCTCCCAGGTCTCTCTGCCTTGGCCCGAATTTGGCAGGCTTCGACGCGATACCCATCATGGCAGACCACGGCGCCGGGCCCGAGGGCCATTTGCAGAAGCGCTTCTCCAAGCTCACCATGATCGGCATGGCCTTTGCTATCCTCAAGTATGTGAACCCTTTCCAATTGCCACCGAGCATGTATCCCACGGCGCGCTGACTTGCCCCCCCCCCCCCCTTTCACAGCACTTGGATTTCCCTTGCCGGCTCAATTGGCCTCGTCATGCCGTCGGGCGGGTCGGTCTCGTTCGTCTACGGGTTCATATTCTGCGTCATCTGTAATCTATGCATGAGTGCTAGCGTGGGCGAGCTGGCTTCGGTCTGGCCCACGGCCGGAGGGCAGTATCACCACGCCTACGCCCTCTCCACCGAGAAGTGGAGGAAGTCCATGGTAGGCGAAAAACCCGCGCTACCACCGCTCCGAGCCTTGCAAATTCTTACGTAAAATAACCACAGAGCTTCCTCGTCGGATGGGTCAACATTGCCGGCTGGCTTACACTGAACACGACGGCTGCTTATTTCGGAGGCATGACACCATTCCCATTCGCTCCCCCCACCCCTGTCCAAAAAAAAGAAAAGAAGACTAACCGGTTTGTATAGCTCGGTTTCTCGCAGCAGCCGCAGTTGTGGGCTCTGGTGGCAGCTATGAGATTTCGCAATGGAGCACATACTTGATGTTCATCGCAGTGTCCATCATTGGCGTGCTGCTGAACATTTTTGCCTACCCCATCCTAAACCGTTGGAACGAGGGTGCTTGTAAGTTGCTTCCGGCCTGTGATGAACCGCGAGGACTTGCTTACTGACTGACCATGGACAGTGTACTGGTCTCTCAGCAGCGTCGTCATAATCAGCATCGTTCTCCTCGCCACGTCTCCCAAAACGGATGCCAAGTTTGTCTTTACAAACTTTTCCAACACCACGGGCTGGAGTGATGGCACCGCCTGGATGCTGGGTCTGCTGCAGTCCGCTCTCAGCTTCATTGGGTCAGTGCTCTGTTTGGATTCAAACGGACAATTACTTACTCCAGGCATAGTTTCGATGCTGTTGCGCACATGACGGAAGAGATGCCCAACCCCACCAGAGATGCGCCGATAGCCATGGTCTCCGCCGTCCTCGTCGGCGGCGCGAGCGGCATCGTCTTCATCCTCGTCATGCTCTTCTGCTCGGTCGACCTCGACTACCTCCTGGCGTCGCCCACCCAGAGTCCTCTCACGGAAATGATACATCGGGCCACCGGCAGCAAAGCGGCCGCGGCGATTCTGAGCGTTTCCGTTGCGCTGTGCTTCGTCAACGGAGCCAACGGTTGCGTTACGTCTGGCAGTCGTCTGCTGTGGGCGATGGCACGAGACAACGGCACACCGTTCTCTCGATACCTCTCGCACCTTCACCCGAAGCTCAATGTCCCAGTTCGAGCCATTCTTCTCCAGGCCGTCTTCAATCTCCTTTTTGGCCTGCTATATCTCGGGCCCGAGGTGGCATTTAATGCCTACATCGCCAGCTGCACCCTCTTTTTGAATCTTTCCTACGCTCTGCCAGTCTTGATTCTTCTCATCCGAGGCCGACATGTGGTTTTATCAAACCCTCCCGACTTTTGTCTGGGCAAGGTCTGGGGTTACATCATCAACTACATAGCAGTCATTTTCGTTTTTGTCACCTCTGTTGTAAGTTCATGTCGACTCAATCATGGTTCCAGAATTAGATACTGACAAAGACCGCGTCTTTAGTTCTTCTGCTTCCCTCCGGCGATCCCAATAACTATATCCACCATGAGTATGCACCCCCTTCCGAGTTTCTCGTATAGATTCTAACGCACATTAGATTATGTCACCGCAGTCATCGGAATTTTCTTGGTATTCATGATCGGGCTCTGGCTGTTCAAGAGAAACACCTACAACGGTCCCAAATTCGATCTCATTCTTGGACAGCTTCCTGTAGCAAATCCATCTCCGCAAGAAGAGGAAGAGGAAGTGCAAACTGAGACGTCCCTGAGCTCCAGGGTGAAGTCAGACGACTAAATTGAAGAAATGGCAACAGGTGGAGGAGAATGTAGGATATATGGTCTGGTTGATGCTTGGCGTCATCCGAGTGTCTATGGTCTTCCAAAACTTGCATGCTAGCTCGTTAAATATTGGGTTTTAATACATGTATGTGCATTTATGTTACTTAATACCATCGGGTCCACCCTCGGGAGTCCAGACACTCCGGTCAACGAGTCGCAGACAGCTAAAGCTCTCGCAGCGTTACATGCATCACATGCAAGCCAGTGCACTGCTATCAGGTCCACTCATATCCACCTTGTCACGCCCTTGGATGACATAAAAATCTGAAATAAACGACGTAAGATTTCATAATGTAACTCTTAACGAAATGTCCTTGACCACAAAAGCACGAGGCATGCCTCAGCCGACCCACGCTAAATGACTATGATATACGATATAGTACAATCCCAAACATGGCTACTTGGTGATCTTACAAACGACTGTTCTGCTGGACAATATCCCGTCCTTTCGTATACCCATAGTGCCAGTCCCCTCTTCCCAGATCCTCTCGGATTTTATAATTCTTTTCGGCGATTTCGACCGTCCGCATATCGACATCGAACACCCGCATGGCCTCCTCGCCGTCGGTGAAGCCCCCTGGCACGGGGCCGACAATCGGCAAAACTACTTGGCTGCATCCAAAGAACCCCTCGTCAGCGGGTCCGCCCACATTGCAGTAGATGAGGGCCGCTGTGTTCTCGAATGCTCTTGTAATCAGGGTGGTTTGCACCATCAGCTTCTCGCAGTCTGGGTTATAGGCAAGCCCCTCCTGGCACATGTCGGACGACGTCCAGTACGAGGGGATGATGATGATTTTGGCGCCGGCGAGGACCAGCTGTCGGAACGCCTCGGGGAAGGCGAGGTCCCAGCATACCAAGATGCCGACGGGCCCCAGGGGAGTGTTTATTACTTGGTGCGGGTTGGACGAGCCGCTGTCCGTGGCCACTTGCCGCGTATATTGGATGGACGAGGTCAGGTGCTGGCGCTCCGGGATCCAGAGGTTGGTCTTGGTGTAGCTGCCAAGGAGGTTGCCGTCGTGGTCAATAAAGTATGACGTGTTGAGCAGCGACGGCCCAGACTTGTTTGTGGAGGCTAGACCAATCTTGCTCGGTGGCGCATGTAGCACGATGGTTCCCGCGCAGATGTTGACGTGCAGTTCCGCGGCCAGGTCTTGGTATCGCTGCACGAAGAGGCTGGCATCCTCGTAGCTGAGCGCGAACGATGGCTCCTCCGGCACCCAGCCCGTCAAGTGGTACTCGGGGAGGACCGCCAGCGACACGCCCTGGGCTGCTGCGAGCCGGATCTGCTCAGCGGCGTAGGCGAAGTTGTGTTCGGCGTCGAGAGGCTGTTCCCCCGAAAATCAGCACCCAGCATTCCTGGATGGACACACGGTCCCGCGGCGGACTACTACAGGGGCGGCGGGTTTGGGGCTCGTACCTTTGGCCTCATCTGTATAACGGCGACCTTGAACGCCGAGTTTGCTGTGATGGCCGCCATGTTGCAGTTGCAGCGCCTCTGGTGCGATGGTATCGAAATTATGGAGATCGTAGACACAAGGGAAAGTGGCTATGATCTGCCCGGCAGGCTTTTGGCTTATAGAACTACGAAACTCGCCACCCATGACATCTCGGATCCGGTTCCGAAGGACGGTCTATCATACCTCCACTTTATGTCATCGCATCCCGCTGCACTTATTCGCATAGCGTCCTCCCTTCACCTGCGATATCCTTCGCATCCGATATCCACCTTGGGAAATGAGGAGTGGAGTGGTGGGCGGGCTTTGCCTCGGCTACCCGACAGTCCCGGCCGCACAGGTCTCCAGCTACGGGATTAACTAGGTCCAGCTGTGGTGTATCCGGCCGGCCTATGGGTTTGGCAAATCGAATTACCTATGAATGGATCGCTATCCCAGTTCTTTTTTTATCTGAGGAATGCAGGACAATCCGGAAGCGGAAGCCATGTGCAAAGCGTAACATGCACGAAAGAAGACGAGGCACAGAACGGGTGATGATAAGAAAAGCGTAGGAATATCTACCAATCGTACGAGCTCCCGTGAGACACAATGACAAGTCTGGGGCAATAGTGTTGCAGTTAATTCGTCATCACACCAGCAATTGGCGGAATGAAGAGGACTCATGACCTCGCCTTGACGCCACACTGGACACAATACAACCCAAAGGCTATATGTTCAATCAATAAAACCGATCAACATCAAAAACAGGATAAAGAGAAATGACAAACAATAACCGTAATAAACCAAACAAAAACTTGGGTCATCGACATCGCAGTTGAAAGAATGGCCAAACTAGCTACCCTAGAGTCCGCTCACGAAAGGGGTCACTTCGGCTGAGACCAACTAGGCCGGACGCTAGACCCTTCGGGGCAAATTTTCCGCCAACAACAAAGTCGAGTTATCTCCCAGAAAAAGCATCGAACAGGGGATTTGGTCTAGGGGTATGACGTTTGTTTTGCATTAAAACGAATGCAAAGGTCTACAAAAGGTCGGGGGTTCAATTCCCTCAATCTCCATCTGTTTCGATGCGCTCATTTGGGCGATTCTCTTTTTGCACCTGGATAAAAATGGTTTTTTTTTCGTATTTCTTCTTCTCTCTCTCTTTTGTTTGGTTAATCGTTTTGCTTTTGATTGATTGATTGATGCCAAAATGGTACTCACGTCCAAGGCCTATCCTGTCCAGAACATGTACTCACGCGATTTTTAACATTCATCTCTCTCCTCTTGAGACCTTGAGCGAAATTCAATTGGGGCTAGCTAGCCACATCATTATGAACGGTTATTAACTTTTCCGGTTCTCTTTTCATGGCCAGTAGACCCAAAATCACAGCCATAAGAAACATCGTAATAATGGGTCCTGTCTTAGCTCATCGGGTGGGATGGGGCATGTTTCAATGTCTCGACCTCCCCCCCCAATTGCTTGGCCCACGACAGCATCCCCACCCTGGCCAATTATGACATACATTACGTATTTGGAGCATGTGACAAGGAAAAGATCGTCTATGGGTCCAGAGCAGGGATTGAGATGATCTCGGGTGGATATTTCCACGATGGGTTTGCCCACCCACGTTGCTAAGAAATGCCCGATTTAAGCGGAGCTGATTGAGCCTCAATTATATTTCAACAGTGCAAACTTTTATTTTAGATTATGTGGGAATATTTAATAGTACATTTTAATTTAGTTTTAGTAGTGGTATAATTTAGTGCTCCTCGGCATGCACGTGGTGCAGCTCCTTGACGTTTGTCTTGGCAAACTTGCGAGCGTTGATCTTGTTCTCGAACAGCAGATCCAGCTCTCCATAGGTTCGGTCCCGGGTCTCGGGAAGGCGGAAGAAGGCCCAGATGAAGATGAGGAAACAGAACCCGGCCCAGAAGAGACCAGTCTTGGCGCCCCAGTTCCAGGCGTTGACACCAAGCATTCTGGGGGTCAGGATGTTGTTGATGATACCGACCATGTTGGAGAAGTTACGAGCCAGGACAATGGTCTTGGCCTTGAGTCGGGAGGAGGGAATCTCGGCGACGATGGTGTAGCAGAGGGGACCGACAGCCATGTCGTAGACGAAGGTGTAGACGACGAGCAGACTTCCAATAGCCCATGAGGGTCCCTTGAGACCGGGGTCCGCAAATCCGAGACCACCAATGACGAGAAGGAGGACGAACAGAGAAGCAACACCGCAGAGGTAGATGGTGCGGCGGCCGACCTTGGCGAGCCAGAACCAGGACAGGATCACGCCAATAAAACCGACAGAGTACTGCACAACCTGCAAGTTGAAGGAGGCGCGGTCATCGAGTCCGGCGCGCTCGTAGAACTGCACAGAGTAACCCATGAGAACACTACCACAGAGAGACTGGGACATGTAGTTGACGGAGGCAATCTCAGTTCGGCGGAGATCGGTGCGCATGAAGCAGTGCCAGTAGTTGGTACCGGCCTCGTTCTCGCGCTCAAAGTCGTCAGTGGCCTTCAGCATGGCAACCTGGGCGTCGGCGTCGAACTCGATATCGGGCTGGGGGGTGGTGAGGCCGAGGATGGCCTTCTTGGCGTCTTCGAGACGACCCTTGCGGACCAGCCACCAGGGGGACTCGGGAGCGAAGAAGGTTGCGATGATGATGAACGGGGGCCATATCCACTGCAGGGCAAAGGGAATGCGGTAAGACCAGTCGCCGCCCATGTCCATGAAGCCACGGAGGACACCAGAAGCAATCAGCTGTCCGATGACCCAGCACAGGTTGACGTAGGCAGTCAGGTAGGGACGGAGGACGACAGGGGCAATATCAGAGGCGTAGGCCAGGGTCAGGGTCTGGAAGACACCCCAGGGGAGACCGAGGCAGATGTTTCCGGCAAGGATGGTTTCGATGTTCTGGGCGAAGAAGGGGATGAAGATGAGGCTGATCATCATGAGCTGGGACGCCAACATGGTCTTCTTGTAACCGAACCACTCGGAAGCCCAACCGTTGAGGTAGAGACCGATAATCTGGCCGCACATACCACCGACCTGGATCGAGGTCTGCCACTTTGCGGAGATGACCTTGCCGCCATTCTCGTCAAACTCGTTGCCGAACTTGTTCTGGAAACTGGAGGGGTTTGTTAGCGGGGTTCAGTTCTGGTTCAATCGCACGTGGCGTGGCGCGCGGGGAAAGGAAAGGCTTACGCTTCGTAACCGTAAAAGGAACCAATCAGGGCCATGTCGAAACCCTCCATGATGATGGCGGAGGAGAACATGACGGAGAAGGCAATGGCCTTGGGGTAGAGCCGCATGGCCTCCCGGATGGTCAGGCTGTGCTCTCGGTCGGTGGCGTCGTTGGAGGCAAGGGCGTTCTTCTGGGGCTGCTTCTCCTCCGAGTCGACGTTGTGAACCCAGACATCGTCGACGTCTGGGCCCTGCTTGTCGGAGCTGTGTTTGGAGTCCGCCATGGCTGCTGCGGCTGTTGATTGCTGCGGCGGCTAGACCGGGGTTTTTGTTTGAGGTGATGAAGAAATGCGAATGAGAGTCAATTGAGCAATTGAAGGGTTCAGCAAGAGAATGAAGGAAAGCTGGCAATGACCAGTTCGTGAGAGTGAGCCTGATGAACGGGTGGCTGAATCTGGGGGAATCTGGGGATATTTAACATGTCGTTGCGGGGCATCGCGCGTCCAGGACCATGGGATCATTCTGGGGCTTTTTTCTGGGCTTTTCTGGGGCAAGGTTCGCTAGTGCCCCGGACACCATCCGACGTGATGGAGCGACAAGGAGCGACACTGGAGCAAGACGGAGCGGGCTGGTCTCAGCTTGGGAGCACTGGTCCCCGGCTGCGCAGTCATGACGACTCTGAGTTTGGTCACGGGCCCAGGGCGTGATGAGTTTCACCGAGCTGGGCCCGCTTTTCAGGCTCTTTCCAGGCGCTTTTCAGGCACGTCTGGTCAATTTCCTGCGGATATGATCGGGGATGCCGCCCAGGTGCAGGTCGCGAACTTGTCGGACCGACAACTTGACACGAGTTTTCGCGTCTGTGCAGAGACGATCCCTGCCCGTTGGCTCTGGGATGGTTCCGGGATGGGGCCCTCCAATGGGCCTCTAATAGGCTCTAATGGCCCTCCAATGACCCCTCAATTGAGAGTCAACGTAGGGTCGATTGACTCTCAGTTGACCCTCCCTTGACCATCCTCCCCTGAGCCTCCCTTGGCTAACCCAGTATGTAAGCCCCCATGGGCCTCCACAGGCTCTCCACAGACCCTGCCGGTAAGCCTCCATCGGCTCTCCATCGACCCTCCATCGACCCTCAGTGGCCCGTCACGTTCATCGACACAAGGCCCCATCTCGTCGGTCCGACAAGATGCTTGGCACTCCTTCTAGAACCATGGGGGCACTTGTTTCTTTTCCGGGGAAAGTGCTCCAGGTCATTGGGTTGTTCCTAGCCGTTGGCTTGTTCCTGGCCATTGGGTTGTTCCTTTCAACTCAAGTTCCCAATCTTTCCAATAGCTCGCTAGCTTTGGCCTCGCTTGCGCCCGTCATGTCCTCGTCGTCCAATGCCCAAGCCGCATGGCATCCGATTCCCGCCTACCACCTCAAAGCCCTGCGGGGATGGATGAACGACCCCTGCGCCCCGGGTTACGATAGCACCACAGATACCTACCACCTCTTCTATCAATGTGAGTCCCGTATGCCCCAGTTCCCCCCGGCTGAGCGGAAGCCCCAGAAATTGCGGCATTATACCCGGGCTTTTCTCTCTTTTTTTCTCTCTTGTCAATCTAATCTAATACTCTTTAGGGAATCCGAAATCGTGTGAATGGGGTGACATCAGCTGGGGCCACTTCATTAGTCAAGATGGCCTGCATTGGAAACACAATGGTGACGAACCTGTTTTGGTGCCTTCGCTACCCTATGACAAGGAAGGCATCTTTACCGGCTGCTTCCACCCCACTGGCCCTCTGGGGGAAACAGATCAGCTGTCCGTTTTCTACACTTCTGTTACGTCCCTTCCTATCGATTGGACACTGCCTTACGTTCGAAATTGTGAGGGGCTAGCGCTGGCAACTTCCACCGACTCGGGTCGCACGTGGCGTAAGAGCGAGATTAACCCTGTACTGGAGGGAGAGCCGGAGGACATTGTCGTCACCGGGTTCCGGGACCCCCATCTGGCAGAGTGGCCAGTTTTGGATCAGCTCCGTGGCAAGAAAAGCCTGTACGGCCTATTCTCCGGAGGCCTCTTAAATAAAGGGCCGACAGTCTTCATATATGCAGTAGAACCGTCCGACCTGAGCCAATGGACGTACCTTGGGCCGTTGGTCGACGTCCTGGGTGGGTTCAGCCCCGATCCGCAATGGTGTGGTGACTTGGGCTGGAACTGGGAGTGTGCCAACTTTATGACGCTTCGGGATGGCGCCGAAGAGATGCACCTCCTCACCTTCGGAGCCCAAGGTGGTGTGCCATGGGGGAAACAGGAAGCGGACCAAGATTTCAACAATGCCCTTATCCCTCTGTGGCTGGCAGGGACTCTGTCTGCAACCCCAGACGGGCCAAAGCTGAAGTATGACTTTAGTGGCATTTTGGACCACGGATCCTTCTACGCCCCAAACACATATGAGCACCCTGTCACCAAGAAGAGGATAGCCTGGGGTTGGATCCGGGAAGAGGAGCTTTCCCTCGAGAGACGGGAAGCCAAGGGATGGACAGGCTACTTGTCACTTCAACGAGAGCTCTTCATCTCAACTACACACAATGTCACACGAGGATTGAAAACTCCTCTTGAAGATATGGGATCACTTAAAGTTACTAATGACGGCTCTGCCTCTGGAAAGACCAAGACTGTTACGACACTAGGTATTCGCCCCTGGACCGGGCTGCAGTCATTGAGGTCGATGACTTCAATCACGTGGTCCGCTATTGATAGTAGCCGTGGCCAAGGCCTTTTGACAAACGTACGATCCCCACATTGGGAGCTGGAGGCGACGATCAATGTCGGGCAGGGATGCGGGCGCGTTGGTTTCGTCTTGTCCCACAATGAAGATGCGTCATCGCGGACAACAATCTTCTTTTCTCCCCAGGAAGAAAAGATTGTCGTGGACAAGTCACTTTCCAACCGTGTGCCGGACATTAAGAAGGATCACGCGGCCGGCCCGTTTACACTTTTCGTCTCTGAGCAAGACGGCTCCGAGTCTATTGAGAAGTTGCACGTGCGCATCTTCCGCGACGGTGACACCCTCGAGGTGTTTGCAAATGACCGGTTTGCCTTGTCGACCACCGTGTATGCGGAGAACCCTGACGTCGGCATCAGCTGGTTTGTCGAAAATCCGGGGTTACCGATTGTGTTTGAGCACGTCAGTATCTGGGAAAACCTTCGCAGCATTCTCGAGGATGATGCTGGCAAAACTGAATTTGGCCAGCTTCCAGTGTAGTTAGGCCAATTTTACAATACTAGAATTAAAAGTCGATATGTAGTAGTAATTCCACTCTTAACCCCATCACGTGCACAAAGGGGGGGGAGAAACTATGTAACTGAATGAGTCTGTGCGGCACAGGACAATTTTACTGAGAAAGCATATTGTTCCAATTTACTACGTACTAGTACACTAACAATTTTAGGAGCTAGCTATTTGTTAGGAGTGGGGTCTGTGAAGTGAGCCATTGCCCTGTGCCGTAGGTCGCAATTTGCCAACCAGGATCGGCCATGTCATGCATGCTCGCTCTTAAGCCGCCTCCTCGTCGTCGAGAGGCTTGTCAAGCCCAAGTCGCTGGCGAGTGCTGTACGACTGGATCGTGTTGGTCTCGGGGTCGGCCTGGGTGATGAGCTCCTTGCGGCGAGTGTCGACCAGGAGACGGATGAGGTCGGGGCGCATGTAGTGGCCAGCAAAGTCGGCGAGGACCTTGGTCAGGTGAGTCTCGTTCAGGTCGATGTCGACAAACAGCAAACCGTCAAAGTCCTTTTCGGGCTTGACCACCAGGCTGCCGTCGGGGCGGTAGATGCGGGCGTGGCCGTTGTAGGGAGCGGTGTCGGTCTCGGGCTCGACTCCCTCGGGGGTGTTCTTGCGCAGACCCTCGACCGAGAGGCGCTGGAAGGGGGCGAGGGTCCAGGTGCCGGTCTCGATGGCGTAGGCGGGGGTGACCAGGTCCGAGGCCGTGTCGGCGTAGTTGGTGGCCGGGTCCGGAGCGACCTGGCGCTCGACGCCGGGGTAGACGGGCCAGCCGGCCACGTGGATCTGCTCGCCGGCCGCCACGTTGAGGGACTTGAGGAAGGGGTTCATGTTCTCCCAGCAGTTGAGCTGGCCCAGGCGGCCAATCTCGGTCTCGGACACGGACATGAAGGTGTCGCCAGAGCCGTCGCCGTAGACGAGCTTCTCGACGTGGGTGGGCTTGATCTTGCGGCGGTGGTTGATGACGTTTCCGTCGGGCCCGATCAGCACCTGGGCGAGGTAGAGAGTGGCATGGTCAATCTCGGAGAAGCCCAGCGAGACGAAGATCTGGTTGTCTCGGGCGGCTCGGCGAATGCGACGCATCTCCTCAGAGTCGACGGCCATGGAGTTCTCGCGGTACTTCTTGAGCATGGGGAGAGACTGGAGGTAAGTGACCTTCCACATCCAGTAGGGGTATCCGGGAATCCCTTCAAATTGTTAGCAATCTGTCTTTCCCTTCAATGGCAGCCGAGGAGAGGAGATGTTTCACTTACAGACTTCAGGGAAGGCGACCAACTTGCAGCCAGCCTGGCCGGCTTCGTTGATGAAGTCGATGGTCTTCCTGACTCCGCCCTCGAGGTCGAACCACTGAGACAAGTTAGCGAGGTCGACATCAATTGGGTTGCGGCGAGACTAACACCGGGCTCGGAGGTGACAGCGGCGGCCTTGTACTTGGTGATGGTCATCTTGGGCTTGTTGCTGAGGTGCAATTTGGAGAGTTCGGTGTTGAGAGATGTTGTTTGAGCTGCTGTGTCAGACATGAGGGATGAGATGGTTCTGTGTCCTATTGTTGGAAGGATTCGCGACTCGTTTTATACTTGGCGACGACTCACCTCGATGCAAGCTCTGGCCACAAGAAGCGACCTGCCTTCGGGTATCTCGCGGACAATCTCGGACTGTCGCGCATGGATGAGCTACTCTGCGACAATCCACCGTCATGGCGTGACGCGGAGGAGTCGTTCCCGGAGCCATGACAGATGGAAATGCCGCTCCGCATACGCCCTGTGACATCAAGTGATGATCCATGCAGCGGCAGCGGTAACGTCGGTAGGGCCATGATTCGCCAAGCATTGGTCGTTGGGGTTGGGCAGCATTGAGATTTGTTCAGTTGATCGCTGCAATTTTCACTACCCTGTAACTGAATTGTGAATTGTCAATTGCGATTGACTCAATTGCTACGGTTGAACCGTTGGGTTGTGTTGCATCATGGATGAAGAAGACTGACTACGCGGTGTTACCATGACATGCATGGATTTTGGGAAGAGGAACCCAGCCGATGTGTGCCTATTCTTAGAGCTAACACGGTAGCAATTGGCAGCAATTGGAGAGGGGAGCGAATCGAGACAAAAACGACGAGAAAGCCCCGACTCAACGGCAATGGGCACTACTGCAAGGTCTCAATGCTCGGCTCATGATGGCAATACCAGTTATGACAGATACGGCCCGATCGGAAACGCCCTAATGAGGAATCCTCCATCATGGAAACACGCCGCCATGCGTTCGTGCGGCCCGCACGCAAAAGCTGTCGCCGCCGCGTCCTCAAATTGCGGGCCGCAGCGGGCCGCACTCATGACGCCGCACATAGTTGTGGGCAGACTGAGCAGCCAGCGGCGGGGTCGCTGCGGCCCGCAAACAGAATAGACCCTATTTTTTACTCAACAAGTGGCTAAAGAGTGGCTAACTGGTGGCTACTATATATCATTCGATTTATGCAAGAGGACGTGTATATATAATCACTGTCCGGGACTTCGATAGGTCCCCGTATGCCTATCCTGCGCCGAACCCCGCAAAACCGCTGAGCCATTGTGCTCACCCGATCATGTAACCGGGGCCGTTGTGTCTACTCCATGGTCAGACAGCGTAGCGTTCGGCGAAACAAGAGGGACCTCTTCACCCACCTCGTCATCCCACCTCGTCCCCCACAACCCAGAAGTTGATAAGCTTGATGCGAGCTTAGCCGGCATGGCGCGAAGGATTTTACAGTGTGAGGGTTGGACATGGGTATGTCACTGCCGTGAGTGTGTTCATGGTTGTATTTATTCAATCTTTGAATGTGTGAGACGCTGTCCTCCGCGTCGTAGTGTGGTACCCAGAACCGCGCGTAGTTCCGTGTCTCGTTATGAGGGGCATGTGAGTGTGAGCGCGAGGCAAAGTCTGAATGGCAAGCATGGCGCTTTCAATAGCATGCCGATTTACCCGTAAACGTCTTCCTTATTCTAAGCTCCGGGGAGAAGGACACACTGGTCTGCAGATGAGTAGAACAAGGGTGGCTCGTAGATTGTGTCATTATCTCGGGGACGGTGGGATTTCGGCGAACATCTCCACTTGATCTCAAGCGAACCCATGCGCTGCAGTAGTTGAGACAGATGTTTTTCGCCTAATAATCCTTGAATGATATTATGGTTTTCCTGTCTTTGAAACCACATTTGGCTGTGGCCATTAATTGATGGACTGCGGCAGTCTTGGCAACAGTCAACATGTCACTCAATTTCCACTCCACAGCCAGGGGCCGAGGGAACTGATTGATGGAACTGCATGTGAAAGCATATCCAGACCCGGGGAATCGGTCTTTCGTCTGCCGTGCCTTTCCGTAGAAGCTGGCATGCACTTCGCGTGGCTAGACATACAAAGTTCCTGGCATAGTTCGACTCGCCCTTACACTAGAGGGTCAACTAAGCCAAGCCATCACTCTGACTGCATTTATCCGTCAAGTCAATTGGAGCTGAGTTTCACTTATGGCGTACCTGAACCTAATTTGAGTACCTCGGCCAAAATCGGACGAAGTATAATGGAACAGGTACCACCGGCGCTTGAGTCTATTGAAAGAAATTGGTTTCTATTGGGCCACCGACTGGCTCGGTATACATTCCACGCTCGGGGGCGGCCCGCCGCTACCACACTCATGTTAATAAAAAGAGAAGGGTGACAAGTTGCCTGTCACAAGCCAATGCCCGGACTCACTAGGCTTTTCATAGAATGAGCCTCAAAATGATGACAGAATTATTCGGCAATTCTCACCGGGTGCTTGTCACAAGCTTGTGCATTCCCATCAAATCCAAATACGTCACCGTGGGTGATGGTTTGGGCTCGGTTGAACTGTTAAACCTAATCTGCTCTTCCGACAATAAATCCCGAATTATTCCCCCTGAAGCACGAGGCACCTGCATGTAACCCTCAATCAAAAAAGAAACTGAAACAAGAAAGGGAAGTTGTTTCTTTAATTTGACGACTAATTATTCGCCCCATTACCAACGAAATGACCGACACAGCCACGGATCCGATCTACCTGAAGAATGTCACGCTCGAGCCTTCACAACAAGATCCGACACACCCTATTGTGTACAGAATCGAAAATTTAACAATACATAACCATGGCACCCTTAAGCTGCTATATGACGGGCAGTTGAAATTGCAATCTCAGCCTTTGACTCTTGTGTCGAACCCCGACGCCGCTGACCCGACAATCCAATGGACTCGCCGAGAAAGTGAAATCCGGTTTGAGAACAGATTTCCGATTCCACTCAAAAATGTCTGGATCTGGCATCAGTATGGCAATGAAGACCCAGAGGAGCAAACCTGGCACAATGTAGGTGCCGGCGAAAGAACCAGGGATTCATTGACCGTGACGTTTTATACGGGCTTTAATGCATGGAGATCAGATAAGTGGGCCATACGATTTACCATGCAGGATGGAACGGTCTTTCAGAGCCGGGAAAAGCTCTGCCTCTTGCAAGAAGTTGATGAAGTCAGTCAAGGCCCACTGATATTCTATGTGAATGAAAACTTTGAGTTTCAAATCAACACTCGAGGTGTAAGCATTTTAATCACGGTCGAGCTTTTTGCCAGCACTAATTTATGATAGGGAGGTGACAAGGCTGCGTTGTGGGAGAAAGAGGATAAATTTAATGCCTTGGCATTCGTGCAGGTGAGACCTTTTGTTCAATCTGCTGCGATCACGGCATAACCTTTCACTTATTTTAGGTGAGGAACAATTTTGAGAGCCATAGAATAAGTCAAGTCGTGATGACACATACTCACTCTGATGAGCCAGCCTTCCAGCTGGACTTTGGAGACCTTGAGCCAGATCAAGAGAGCGTTGTGCGGCCTATTTACTTCCTCTCCGGTGTAACTCACTCCGGTATTGACCAATGGAATATCCGAATGAAACTACCAGGCCTTGTATTGCCTGTGAATGCAGCAACAAAAAGCCGAACATTCACCAACAAAAGTAAGAACCACGCCTGGATTGTTTGGGAGCGTCGTGTAATGAAAATGATGGCACTTTCCATTGAGAGGCGTGGTGTCGTGTTCCCAGAGACCCCGAACAAGATCATGACATGGAACACACCTCTTGGGTACAATACGTGCTGTTTAGTCACGATACGGAATGAATTTGACCAAGATATTGAAAACTTGAGCCTCATTCACCAATGCCATGACGAGCGTCGTCATGAGTATACTTACCCTCCTATCTTGAAAGGACAAACGAGCAACGAGACTCGGGTTATGGAGTACAATACAGGAACTTCCAGCGCCTTGTGAGTTTATCTTAAAACAATTCTCTGCCTGATATCAGTTGAGGTAGAGCTCGAATATTTAGCTTGGATGCTGACTGCCCCACAGACCTAACAAATGGACCATCCGCGTGACCCTAAAAGACGGCACACAATGGTCTAACACAAGGGGAGTAAACTATGTGCCTCAACCCGAGGACTCCATGATAACCTTCAGTGTGAACAAGGAGAGGCTCTGCCTCGGCTCAAATGACGGAGACAGAGAAAGCACGCATGAGAGACAGTCAAGCATGTGTCAAGTCGACCTGTTTGACAGTGTAGACAGCGATGAAGACTGGACTGATACGCAATCAATAGTGAGTGTGGAGGATGACTAAACATATCATGGGTCCAAGCAGATGTGTTAGTCCATCCATGTTTAGTCGAGGGATATGGATGTTGAATGTGCAGCCGGACGAACTCATTATATATGCCTGGCTTGGCAATATTTTATGTGATGTCGAGGTATTATTGCATAATATAACCAGAGAGTCCCACCCTTCTTTTCATTGAATTGATTTTGATGTCTTAAATTTTCATGTAACCCGAATTGTTGACGGCGTTCATAATTTTGCTTGGCCTGCTTGTTGATGTGATGTATCGTTGTTGACCTGGCCTTTATTTATCTGACCTGAAGTCTCCCTACTTTCAATTTTTTCTTCCTTGACACCGACACCCAAGATGAATAGAGCTCGCAATACGATGCAAATGACTGTAACAATGCATGTAAACCAGTCCTGCCACCGCCACTTGTAGACCGCCAATCTGTTGTCAAATCGCATAGCCACATACATCGCCATAACCAAGGAAAGGTTGCCGCATAAGATAGCAAAATTTACTATTTTCCATACTTTCACATCGTCGGTGTAGCGAAATAGGAAGATAAGCAGGCAAAAGTATGACATTTCCATCCCTGCAATCCGGTAGAGGAGCGGCTTGACCCCTTCAATCGGCTTGTAGTCGGAGAAGAAGGCTCGCGTCGTGGAGTCATGATCAAACAAATTGACAAACGTTCCCAGCATAGGGAGGATAGGATTGCTCCAGAGGAAGAAAACGCGGTAAATGGGATGGACTTGCTCTGCCGCCCTGGATCTTCTCCCCAATCGCAGTGTCGCCTGACGCGGTGCAGAGACAGACGTCATTGCAGATAACTTAGAAGCAAGATTAAAATAGAGGTGCAAATAATTAATTTAAAGTGAATATGTGAGATGTTCGAGTGATTGCAGCTGACTTTATATTCGACGCCACCAAAAGTCCCGTTTCTGAGTCAGATCATGAGCGCGCCATGGGGCTGCAATAGGAATTAATTTTATAGGCAATGCTATTTATCTCTCCGAATGTATTCCATCAATCTGATTGGAATATGGATTAGTCGTTGTTGCACTCCAAAAAAGAACTGCGAATATTCATGATATATCTCGCCAGGTCAGTATTTTCAAATAATACGTTGCTCGTCTTGTTTTCGTCTCGAAACTCACAGACGCCAGCGACAATTCAAAAGACAATTAGGAGTTGATTGATTAAAGAACTAGCTCGATAGGCGCTGTGGATGCCCGATTTGACGTGGTTCACACACACTGCTAACTGATTCTCAACTCGAAGATGCACTGCCAACGTTTCTCAAACGAGCGCAACAGAGTGCTTTGGGCTCGGTTTTGGAGGAGACGACTTCAAGACACAGCCGGAAACGTTTTGACAAGTCTGTTTAGTTATAAAGAACCAGCTATGCGTTTTGATGGCTCGAATAACTGCAGTTATCGTCCTTCCATATTAGAAGGCGTTTAACATCCTTTTCTTTCTATTATTTGCCGAAAGATATCCGGTGGCACCATTTTGGTCGTTTTAGTAACTTATTGAACTTCTAGTGGCATCATGCAGATTTGAGAACACTGGGCGAATTCTGATTGGAGAAACAGGAGTGCAGGCGGTTCACTAACTGCGTGATGCGCTTGCTAAGTTCCACAATTCTACTTAGAAAGCACGATGAGTTTTGATGCAGGTTATTTACATGTATTTACCCGCTAATTCACCATGTTAATTCTCAACACTTATAAGCAGCTGTCCGACGACTTGTCCATTACAAGTTTAGCCAATCCTATCACGTGATGGTGGGTTCCATTTGTCTTACGTTCACCACTTACGGTATGCTGATGACTCTGCCAACTCCTGGATTCCCTTGCAAGGCCAGCCAGAAATACTCCCGTGACATACGATTCGACCAGATTCTTCAAATATACAAAGATGCTCACCTTTTCACCCTTTCCGGCATACATTTTTGGCACCGCCTGTTGTGCTCGAGGCCTCATGGCACTGTGCTCGCCACGACAAGAATATGCGCACATGGGGCTGCTGCTTGAACCCGCTGGCACCATTTCGGCAACTGAATCCGATAGGTCCGGTCATGGCTCAGTTTCGCCACTCATGTACTTCAAAGGCCTCCGCGAAGTGTCTTATGGCTTGACGTTGGTGGCGTTGCAGGGACAAGCGAATGAGGATGCCGTCACGGCTTTTGCGGCCATTTTGACGCTAGTGAGGTTTGGTGACGGGTTAGTTGTCTGGTTAAAAGGAGGCGATGAGCTCAGATACAGAGCCTGGGGCCACTGGATCACTGGTGCCGTCTTTGTCGGATGGGTGGCTCGGAGGCTGAAGCATTGACGCACGCTTACGGAACATGTTGCTATTACGAGATGATCGGCGGGTTGTCTCGGGGACTTTTTACTCGCTTTTCGAGCAGAAAGCGGTTGAATTCGGTCCGTCGTTATTTGGTAATGCAATTGTCGTGTTGATTCACAAGACCATCGCCTTTGGCCCAATCCAGAATGTGAATGCCACGGGAACCATGCGCACATATTTTTAGACACGATTCTCATTTGCGGATGACTCTCTGCTGGGGATCTCTATGGTTGAAGATGGGCCTAATCTAAAAGGGGCTAGGTGATGCGACAGGCCGAAAATCTCCACATAGCCACGTCATGGGTCGGACGATCTTCCGGCGGTTAACAAACTTGAACATGCCCCAGAAAAAAAGGGTACGATGTTTCATCTGGTGGGAATTATGTATTTCATTATTCTGTTGCATACGTAAACCTTGTTTGTTGATGGAGTGTTGGTTACGGGGCGTGTGTTTGCCTGCATATTGGACTCTGTATTCGTTTATGATGGCGAATGAATCATTCTGATTTAAGAGACCAAACAAAAAGATGACAAAGATTTTTGGAGACTAGTTTGCGACAAATCATTATGCCGGTGCTTGATTGGGAGGAAGGCGGCTCCTCGTATCCGAAAATATGTGTTGGGGCTGTCAGATTTTAAGGCAGCAAGTTGCATCCTACATTCGTATAGAATTATGGGCAACTGCTGAAGC
Source organism: Calonectria multiphialidica (assembly GCA_020623665.1). NCBI lineage: Eukaryota > Fungi > Ascomycota > Sordariomycetes > Hypocreales > Nectriaceae > Calonectria > Calonectria multiphialidica. The sequence goes on from JAHVYC010000137.1 coordinate 68,802, forward strand.
GATGTATATGGGAAGGATCTGCGTTATATAGAGAATTGAACCGTATTTAAGAAGCCTTTGATTCCGTAGAACAGAAACGATCAGAACAACACTTCGACATCACAGCTCACTCACATCTTCTACAATCCAACCAACCACTTTTACAAACAACCACCTTTAAAAAAACAACCACTTTTCAAGATGCATTTCACCGCCATCGTCGTCTCTGCTGCTGCCCTCGCCACTGGCGTCGCTTCTGCAGCCACTGGTTACACCCGCTATGGCACGCTCCGCTTGTACGGCAAGCCCAGCTGCGACCAGAGCGCGAACCTCGGCGAGTTCGGAGTTTACAACGACGCAATCAACCAGTGCAATGTAATTCCTGGAGATGATACTATTCGATCCATTCACTTTGAGTACAACCCCTTCGGTTGCACCCGTAAGCCATCCCCATTGAAGCCTCCTCGGCACAGTGAACTGACTCGTTACTTTTAGTGGAGGTTTACAACGATGTGACCTGCAACCTTAACCGACACGATGTTGCCCTCGACCAGTGCCTTTCCGGAGACAAGAGCTACGGCAGCTACAAGCTGGTTTGCAGCTCCTAAGCACGAGAAGCATTGTGCATCTTTCAAGTCTTCAGCTTCAACACCAGGACGGCTGCACTAAGCGTTCCTTGCAATTGATGATAGAAGCCTGCATGTAGCATAGCGATTTTTTGAGATAGACCCTGGGACAATGACAAGATAACCCTGGTCATAGGAAATGCTTGTTTTGAAAAGCTTTCTCCCACCAGGATAATAGTCCCTTAGCCACCTTTGAGAGTTTTTATATATAAATAGACATAGTTTGTCGCGAATCTCATCTGTCCATGTTCCATGAGTGCAAATGCCAGAGGTAAATCCTTACTTCCAAATATTCTTCTACGAACCAGCCTGGGTGGGGAAACCCTCCAGATACTCCTACCAAGAAGCTATAACCCAAAGATAATATCCGGCAAACCTACCTGGGAGCAGTCGTGTTGTTCTTGCCCAATGAAATTGAGACCTTCCAAGTCTTCGTGCTCCAACCATTTGCATCTGTGGGGTCCGCAAATGGAATCAATGCCGAAAAGCGCATGCTGATCTAAGTTTAGCCATTGAAGGTGATAAAATTGCCACTGGTGTGGCTTTTGGGGGAAATTGTATGTCAAGTAGCAGGAACTTACGTATAATTACCAGAATCCACGTATGATCCGTTTGCGAGTTTTCCGAACCACCACCAGTCGCTTGTGTATCCGCCAGAAACTAGAGCATTTCTTGCCTGGTCAACCAGAGGGAATGAACTTGTGTCATCCTTGTTATGCTTGGATGGGTCAAATTCGATCTTCGAGGCTTGGACCCATGAAGCCACAGACCCAACATAGCTGTGGCGCCCTATGACAGGCGGGTATTCCCAATCAGTCTTTTCGTCGAATTCTGGTTCGTATATCTATCCAATGCCGGTTAGCATCCAATGCGCAGTGATTTGAAATGATCCATCAACTAACATCCCATCGAAGCTCCTTCGTGCCCCATTTTAGCTTCGTAAACAACTTTGGAAAGTCTTGGGCACCCAGGCTCAGATCCATGGTAAAGCTACAGGCTTTGTCAGCAACAAATCCTCAAAGGTCTTCGAAAATACGAACTCTGTTTTATTGCTGTAAGAAGCCGTAGATCGTAACCATGGGTATGTTCCAGCATAAATGTGTTGCATTTGCTCTTTCAAGTCAAAAGCCACACCCTGGTAAGGAACGGCCGCAACATCGCCGTTACTGCTCGTGATAATAACCCGACCACTGTAAGCTGGAAGAGTAGTCTCATTCAGCTGTTGTGGCAAATCGAATAGAAATCTATGGGAATTAGTCACATGAGTTTCCCAACCGTTGTTCATGACTGCACATCCTAAATACTCACTTTACTTCTTTTTCTTCCCCTGGACCAAGCTCAAAGCTGTCCGGTAGGCTAACTTTGGCTGTAATTTCTTGGGGGGCCATGTCAAAAGCGTATTTGAGTCTCGGTGTCTCTGTTGATTGACTTGGATCATAAGGGGCCAACATATCAAAGCCTGCCCAGTTTTCGTTCTTAAAAGAATAACGAACCTTTTCTTTTCCGCCATTCTTAAGTAAAATTCTCTGGCTTTCCTTGAAGTTTGTGGTATCATTCAGTCCCAATCTCGTCATCCCTAACGAAAAGGTAGAATTCAATACCTTCCCGGCATCCACGAGTCCGCTTCCAACTTGGTGTGAAGGTGCCAAGAAATCATTATTGACTGATCGGTCATAATTGAGCCAGTGCATAGGCGAACCAGAGCTCATGATCCTCATACCCAATCTTCGGGCAAAATCCGCTCCATTGGCGTCTTTTCCTCCATTGGCGCTGATCCACAAGGCGGCGACCCCCGCTATATACGGTGCTGCCATACTTGTACCGCTTAGTAACGTGAACTGGTTGTTATCCTCACCAATCCATGTGCTGAATATGTCGGTCCCAGGAGCAGATATATCTGGCTTGCAAGACAGATCATAAAGCCCACCCCAGCTAGTAAAGTAACTCGGCTTGATCGTTTGCGAGCTTTTTTGTACGTGAGCACTGGCGACGGCAACGACACTCTCACCGGAGCTCCCAGAACTGGCATAGTACGGACCTCCAGTGCCAGAGTTACCCGCCGCTATGGTGATCGCCACACCTTGACGAGCTATCCGATCAGCTACAACAGCCCAGGCGTTTGTAGAAAAGCCACCCCTCCCGCCAATGCTCGCCGTGATGACATCCATGCCATCTTCGTATGCTCGGAGAAAGGCTTCAATAATTGTAGAGGTATCGGTCCCATCATTTGAACCAAATACCTTGTATGCATAGAGGGTAGCTTCGGGGGCGACGCCCTTCCAACCATTCTCGGCACTTCCAGCCAAAATCCCGGCGACGTGTGTGCCGTGTCCCTGCTGGTCGATCGGATCTGCGTCTGGTTGCTTATCGGAACTTGAACTGCCGTCTCCGTAAAAGTCCCAGCCGCCTGCGACTTTAAATCCGGGTCCAAAACCACCTCCGAGGGCTGAATGATTGTACCAGATCCCTGTATCTACTACACCAACCTTGACGCCTTTTCCCAAGATGCCTTTCTCATGGAGCTCTTTTACGCCAGTGGCCCAGTGAACGTCATAGGCGTCAGACGAATTTTGATCCACTGCCGTTTGTCGCTTTACCGGGGCCAGCAGGTTCACATGGTCATTGGGCCAGACGGCTACCACGTCGTTCATTGACTGGAGGCTTTCCACACTCTCATTTTCGGTTTCAACGCTTGCTCCTGAAAAAATTGGAGAATCAAATGTCTGAAGAACTTGAACATCGCTGCTTGAGGCCAGTTCGTCTCGTTTAGTTTTCAAATGCGTATTCTGACCCAGTTAGCACATGATTCGGCCGAGCTACAAGTACAGATGGATATGTATACTGACGCTCGAAAATTCAATAATATATTGCTTTGGCTTCTGCTGTGGCACTTCGCTTCCCTCGTCATTGGGGTTCCTTGGAGCCAAATACTCTGATGCCTGGCCTAATTGGGCCAAGGTGACAAGAAACAGAGACCCGAGTTGCGTGCGCATGACAAAATAACGATCACGATATTTGTGTTGAAAAATTAGGATGAAGAGTGCCAAATCTAATTTGTAGCAACTACGATAATTATTTTTTGATAGCCGTCTGAGGCAGTTTCCTTTTTACACATGTCATTTTTCACAGGCCTAACGTGATGGGGCGACAATGGAGTAGGGGTAATTTCCGTTACAAGGGCCTCCTTCCGTATGCATCCAATTGATGTTAACATCAGGTCTAAACGGAAATCATGCCGATGCTGAATTGGAGGTTACAGGGGTACTTAAGCTTAAACAGGCAGCTGCTTTATCACGCCAGTGGACCGAAAGATACCGGCATGGTGGAAAATATGTTACCACCAATACAATATGTTCCATGTATAATGCGAGAGAAATAAGGAGCAGATATGTTTTGTCACTCGTAAAAATGCATTTGGTGATAATTTGCGCAAATGTGCTCTGTCGCGCTTCCCAGACCAGGGGATGTGGAGAAGCGTCTCAAGATCCGCACTTCTTACATCCTATTAATACCCCAATATGCCAAAAGTTCGTACCGCGTGCTATTATAGGTGTGACCGAGTATCCCATCTACCGCCTCGTACTGCTCATTTTAAAGTACTCTTCTCTAATATGTTGTCCTAATTACGAAGCAAGACGTACTCCACATTGTTTTCTTGCTCTGTATACCCTCAGAGAACTTTCCTCCTTGGCTGTTTTATCCAAAAGTGCTGTCCCGGAAATTCAGTGAGTTTATGATAGTTTAAGACTGCTTCATCTTAACAGAAGTAATGCTATTCACGCGTAAAGCCTGGTGATGCCATAGTTTTACCCATTCAAATATATCGGCCTCTAAACTGTTCCCGTCAAAATCTAATTATCGGGGTTAGGGTTAGGGTTATGAAGATCTGTGTAGAAGTCTGGCGAGACTCCGTCACAAATTGTGGGTTTCATACGCTAGGCAATTTGCGGCTGGCTTCGGTAATGATCTTCTTAGCAGACGGACTCCTTGCCAATGACTTCAGGAACATGTACGGTGCTCTATCCAGAATTTTTCACATTTACTGCAAAGCAAACTACTCTTAATGAATTTAATAATTAAACTTTAGTATTTAAGGCCCAACGCTGGCTAGGGTAAACTACTTTGCTTGTCTTTCATCGCTACGCGCTATTTTGAACACAAAAGCCTCCCATACTCCCATAAATTCATGACGCGCCTTCTCGATTCTTCCTGTGTATCATACAATGTTTCCATCTGAGCGCACATCAGATTTGGTGCCAAGATTTCGGCTTCCGTTCCAGGTTTGGCTATCTGGAGCGCCGTCATGCTGGTCGTGGGTAATGCCATAGGTTGTGCGTACGACAACAGATTTCGAAAAGTCATTCTTGCCCACAATAGACTCCTGACTACTGTTTGTTCTCCCAGCGTACTGTGCGCTCTCGTTGATACTTGGCGTAAGCTCGTACGGGCCTGTGATATCTTGCGATCTGCCGCTTACTCCGGTCGTTCGCATCGAGGAGCCGAGAGTTGTGGGACCGCCAGTCCAGAACGAGTTTCTAAAGATAGGTCGCAATACAGGGACGTTGACAGTGACGATACCAACAAGTGTCTCCCGTACACCCCAGCTATTGATGTTGAGTGCCGAAGGTGAGGCCGAGAGGGTAATAACGATGCGGATAATGGCCGCTGCAATTACAAAAGCGCCGGAGGACAGAAGGATGCCAATAGCAATTTTCCTGTAGGCATCAGTTAGGATGATTCGCGCCAAATATGAATAGTGAGCTCAAACTCGGGAATATCCTTACTTCTTAATAGAAACTTGGAGCTTCCAAAGCAACGGTACTGGGATACTAAGAATGAGAGCATCGCATCTGTTTATTTGTCAGAGATGATAAAAGCGAGAGTTAGTATTGAGGGAAAACCAACAGAATATTAAGTACCGTTGTCACAACAAAGTTTTGCAGCCTCAAGGTACATTTTGCTGGTAAAACATTAGCTATTTATTGTTGATTGAGGATGACAGGGAAAACAAACAGCCGGGATCAGGCACAACCCTGGGAATTAATATTAGTATTATGAATTTTCATTTATGAGAGATGCAATCAAGAAACTGGGAATCCAACTTACTGCCAGTTCTTTTGGAATGGGCGACAACCGAATGTAATCTAATTGCGAATCAGCAAGCATCCCACACCAACGTAACCTTGGATGTCCATACCGTGAAGAAGACAATGACATACGAAGTGATGGAGATGGCAGATACAACTTTGACAAATGTGTTGTGCCATGTATTGATGGTCATTCGTGACAGGAAGCAGAGCATTGTGCCCTTCAGGCCCCAGATGATTCCTGTGTACGAGTACCATGCAACCATCTCTAGCTTTGACCCTTCGATGAAGTCGTGCAAAAGATGATCAGGCAGAGCTGAATATATTGTCAGACATGGCGATTCGCAAGATATGGAAGAACGGAGGGAGACATACGGCCTTGCTTTTGCAAAACGGACCCTTCTACATTCGTCCCGAGATAGTCTAACACAAATAAGTCTGATGATCTTTGGGTGGTTAATTGGAACAAGCCTACATATTAGATGCGTCACACATGAACCACTGGCGTAAAATAATAGAACGATGAAGGAAAAGTAATCATCGCCCTGCAGGCCACGGATTCCGACCGTCTTGAAGCGGACAGCGAACCGCGCAAGAAGAACAACTGTGCCGATGACATACAAGGCCCAGAGTTCGTGGAGGTACTAAGGTCTCATGTTAGGATGGATACAGGGGCAGGGGTTGACTGTCTTGCGACACAGGATATCCCTGGCTGATTTAGGGGGGAACGTCAACTTACCGCAGGCCGGGATTCTGTGACAGGCATGATGAATTGGAGGACTGCGAGGTGACGTCCAGGTCAATACGGCAAGTGGAAACAATTCAGATGGCTTTGAGCGTTGGTGAACTCCTTTATGATATTGAAAGGCTTGCTTCCTGTCTCTCCCTCATTGAACTCGTCAAGGGCACACAATCGTGGAGAGCAGCGGGTTGTGGGAGACGACGGGGGATATACGCCAGGCCTTGTCAAGCGGTCGCTAGCAATGGCTTGGAGGGGCAACCTCGGGCTGCTTACTATGAATTAAACGTTTGATAAATGGTGTGACAGTGGATCTGGTTCCTGAACGGCGGGACTATTATTTTAATAGCTGGGCCCTTTGGAAGTTGGTCTGGGAGTCAGACGTGTGGCGTTGACTAGCTGCCATTGATAGCGTCATCGGCTCCAATGTTTGGGGTCAGAAGCACTCGATACATATTGTAAAATAATTTATTGTGTCTGTTTTTAAATTCCAAAATATTGTGTTGGGCCGTGGGGGGCTCCCTTTACCGAATCACCATTTCACTTCACCCGATCTCGACGTTGGTGGTGATACATTGAACCAGAGCCAAAACACCACATGCCTGTACTTTCCATCCACCATTGGATACTCTTCATGGGGATCTGCGAGTCCAAACTTTTAAAAACAACGCACTGACTCTGGCTCACATAGAACTATCGGTACGGAGTGTTTGCACTAGATGGGTCGCGGCTGTCGACATGTCAAATCCGCCAAGATCGAGGCCTTTGCTCTTTGTGGAGATGGCTTATTCCAGCTAGTCGAGAGGCCCAGGCTCTTGGTCGTCTAACGCGAACCCGGCTAGTCCCGCCTCTCCACTCGGAAGATAGTAGGCGGCTGCGGTACGTGGATCCGGGTATATTCTCCTCCTCTCCCTCCCATCACCTCTTATCGGGACTAGGAGTATTCTCTGTGGTTCATTTTAATTCCCATGACTCTCCCAACACCAACCGTCCGAGTGCAAACGTGCGTTGAATACCAGGATCCGGGTACACCAAGTCCGACCGCACTAGCAACCGTCGGAAGCGCCCCCTTTTCCGAAACTTTGAAATCATGCCACGATTGAGGCCGCAAGGCACATTCGCTGGATCCAGGCCCCTCTTTTCGGCGATGTAACTATTAAATCTCGTCAATTGACGCTGGTATTGGATGCTGAAAGACACATTGACTTCACGTATGGAGAAATTCGGAGGTATCACTTTGCGAATGGACACAATACGTTTGAAAACTCAAAAATCATGTTTGTAAATTCTTTGTCTACATCTATATTGTACAAGGACAAAGAATTGCAGTAAGAAAACCCAGAAATAGAAAACCCTGAACAGTGAACCCCGAGTAATGGCAGCCGATTAAAAACGCCCCAAGCCCAAATGGACTACCATGATGTGATATTTGCTAGGCAACCCGCCTTAGCTATTATAAGACAGTGTGTTATGTTGTGTTGTGGTATGGTGTGGTGTTTAGAAGATGGGAATGAATCGCATCTGTGGCTGCCTTGCCTTGGGTACGTTGATGGACAGGACACCGTCCTTGAGCTTGGCCGACACGGCCGCGTGGTTAACCCTTGTGGGGAAGTGGAAGCTGCGAGAGAATTGGCTAACGGTGGGCTCTGTCAGCCCGTACCTGGCATTAGCGGCGGGCTTCTGCTCCGCGGGAGTAGTCTTTTGAACCTCGGCGGGCTTTGGTCGTGCAGTCTGGGTCTTCTTGAGCTCGGTCTTCTTGGGCTCGGTCTTCTTGGGCTCGATCTTCTCCACCTCTTCCAGGATGCTGTCTCCGTCGTACGGAATGATTTCAAACTCGTCATCCTCGTCGCAATCCTCGACGGTTGCCTGGTATAAGCTCCTCTTGCTGCTAGTCTCGCTCGCAACATCGCTCCCAGCATCGCTCGCAGAATCGCTGGCAGGGGCATTCTCGGAGGTGGTATCCTCTTCTGTGGTGTTGTTCACAATGGTGTTCTCCTCGGCAGCCTTCTCTTCAGGAGCGACAGGGGAGTTGGGGGTGTGGGTGCGAACGGCCTTGCCGTAGACAACCATTGTTTGGGGATCCACAAACTTGATGTGGACATTTTCCTTGCTGACATCGGGGAGTTGGCTGTGGAGATCGTAGCCCTGAGCCGTCTCGCGGACGCTAAATCTTGGCTGCCATTGGGGAACGGCGACTTGACGGGTGCGTTGGCGTGAGCATTTGTCAAAGTCTCCAAGAAGATTGAACAGGGGGTTGAAAGAGGGCTCGGAGTTGTAGAATGCGTAAGGGAAAGCCATTTTGATTGATAGACTGAGTTGAGTTGAGAGGGTGGGTTTGGGTTGGAGAAGAATGTTGTTGAGGGTGTAGGTGGGTTTTGAGTGTGTATATGAATGAAAGCTGTATGCTTTTGATTGAGTGTGTTCTGAAGATGATGGGGAAACTGATCCACCAGAGATGAGGCTCTGCTTTATACTTGATTTAGTTACATGAAGGATTATAATAGCAAGTTCATCCATATTCTCGAATGCTTAGGATACCTGGTCGCTGATGTTGTGGTTCTAGACAGTGCTGGTAGATGCTTTACAGGTGCTGGAATTTGGTGGAAGATTGGAGAAGGTTGTGGAACCTTCGGCGGTATGTCTTGTGTGAAAGCCCACCACCAACCGCTGCACGGTACCGATCTGGCAGTGTTCATTTGAATTGATTGCTCTTTATCTATCAATAGTATGATTCTTATTCTTATTCTCAATATGATCGATATCCAACCCTCTTGCTCATTCTTGCTGTCTCAGCGATGAATTGGCAGCTTCATCAGTTGGTGGGCGCACGGGTCTAATGGTGGCCCGTGTTATGACAAATACCCACGGCAGCTATCGACGGAATCCCAGAGTGGCGGAGTGGACATGCGCTATTCCTTTTTGGCTGCTGGCCCTGGACGCGTTCTGTGCCGCTCGCGAAATCGCGGCTGCTGTCCTTTAGCGTGTCCGGCCTCACCGCAAGCTAGACGGCCGCTGCCGAGAGTTACCGCGGCAGAAATGCAAGGGAATTGGATCACGCAGCGATACACTCACTCGCTTTTAAAAGTGAAAACGGGGACAAGGGGGAACAATAATCTGCTGCTAGACAATTTCTACGGTCCGCGTTTCAGCTCCTTGGAAAGGGGACTCCTTTCCTTCGCTGTCGTCGAACTGGCCTGCGCCAATCCGTTCGTACTTGACCTGCCCTCCCTCGCACTGAACCTCCCGTAGTATAAGAAATATTCCAAGTCCAGTGGACACGCCTGTTTCCGTATGATACTCCCTGTCGTATGTTGCGAGCAGTAGGCACGTGGCTGGGAATGGGTCCTGGGCGTAGGTCTCCTTTAGTGACATGTCATCCAAATAACACGTCCCAAACAGTGGCTCCTCCTGTCCCGAGAGCATGCAGACATTCCCGCTTTCTCTCAACTGCGCACCCGTTGCATCGTGTTCAAACCGCAGCTCTTTAACCGGGCCAGCCAAAATCAATTTTGACGATGCGATAGATGAAGTGAGCGGTGTCCTTGTCCAGGCCACCTGCACATCAATGACCTCCGTGTACGCCTTCTTTAGATCATTAGACTGGTACCCTACAGTCTCGATGGGCATTTGAATGCTCATCCATGACCAACTGGGCACCCCTGTGGCGGCTGTGCGCCTGAGCGTGTTATGGCCGCTCCCGTATCTTTTACCCGAATACGCTACCGGATTTACGTTCCAAGAGAGATCATTGATGAGCGTTTCCTTCCATAGCCCGAGAACTGGTGTCTTGCCGCTTCCTTCGGCAAAGTACTGGGTGACACCCGCCAATGCCGGGACCCAGTCAGTTCGCACCGTCAATTCACGGGCAGAGTAGTCGCCCATGACGCGCCACCACCAATCTCTTGCGGACTGCTCGTCGGATAGATCGAATCCGAACCCCGACATGGACATTGAACGCAGGCTAGCGAATGTCTCGTCCTGCACTAATCCATCTTCCGATAGAAGCAAGCTGCGGCATTGAAAGTACATCTGGTCCGGGAGGAAATGAACAGTCCTGTGAGACAATACCAGTTCCTGCAACGCCCATGCCCTGGAGCTTAGAGGTGCATCTTGGATCGCCTCTACGTCGGCAGCTGGACAGCGGACCAGAGCTGTGCTCTCATTGTCAAGACGCACCGTGAACCCATCGTCGCTGGGTTGGTCGAGGAAAAGACCGCCTTGTTCGATTGACTTGGAACCGCTAGCAGCAAGGGTGAGGAAGGCCCCATGGTAGACGGAGGCCATGTGTGATGATTCAACCTCCCATTCATTCTGGTCATCCTGGACGATACACAGCGAGTCGATCCATAAATACCGAACCCCAAGATCACGTGTAATTTTGATGGCATCTCGATATGTCTGAGGGAGTTCGGATAATGGTATACTCGTGCAATGGTCCTCCAAATTTCCTTTAGTGGTGCGTACTTTGGACCCGGAGGTGGTGCTCCATGAATGGCTCAATGTGACATATCTCAAGTCTGAACCTTGTGCGTCATCAAGCGAACCCGTGTTGACGAGACGGAGGCTTTGTTCCGGTTCCAAGGGCCCCCCAACGTAAATAAGCCTGCTGGGCTTTCGATACTGTTTGGCCGACTTGCATTGCGGATGGTTTCTCTGGCATTCATCAATCCAGGAGCGTAGGCATTCTATTCTGGCCTGAGCGCCTTGCCAGATGCAGCGAGACGTAAGCCCTTCCAGATTCACCGGGGTTTCAATTTTCCACGGAGATGTGAAAGTTTCATCGTCTAGAGAGAGACTTAGCATACATTCTAATAAAATAACTGGATCTAGTAGACAAATGGACGCTGGAAGTTCTCTTTCTCGATTAAGCAGCTGAATGAAACCTACAATGAACGCTAAGATTTGGCCGTTTTACAAGCAAATTCATGAAAGTATTGGGGTTGCCATCGATGTCGCAGCTCACGCTCTTGGCCAAGATACCATACCGGAGCATCTCCAATCTACTAAGAAATATGGACGATGCAGGCGCAACTTGGAACTGGGTAACGGGTGGCTTGCTGGGCTCGTCACGTCTCACGCCACTGGGCGATGAGAAGAGGCCTTTTAATATCGCCGAGCACATCCGACATCCTCTGGCCGACTCCTCCAGGGCAGCAAGAGTGGCATGGTGTGGTCGGAGTTCATGATATGGGCTTAATCCATTCTCCGGGTCAAAGTCCCTGTTGGGCGGTTCAAAGGTGATGATGTCGAGACAAAATTCGCAAACGTCCATATTGGGAGCCTTTTGACAATGTCGAAAAAGAAGAACTTCATAGTCTTCACGAGCATGACGCATGGGCCTTCTTATAATGCAACATCGTCAATAATTTGCCAAGGCGGATTGACGTGGGTGGTGCTGATTCAATCAGCCTATACGTAAACTGTCCAATAGTTGGAGCATATTGTGGCTATGAAAGTCGATGCTGGGACTCAGCCTCCCACAACCAACGAGTGGATTGGCGACATTTATCCACAGGGATTTGCTGGCGCGCCACAGCCCCCTCCCCTCATCCCCCAAAGTACCAAATTTGTGGACCGAAGGAATTGGTTTACGGGGAAATTCATAAAAATATTGTAATTTGCAAATCTGATGATAATCACCAGTATTTAGTGGACGATATTTGTATATTAGTTATTCAATTGCCTATCAACTTAGTTTCAAATCTCCCGGAGTTGGTCCTCAAATAGCGCTCTCGTGATGTACAGACCCATCTTTCTTCTTCTCATCGTAATCGTGCGGGATCTTCTCATCTTGGTGGGCGAATTCTATTGGATCGGATAGCATCAGTAACGAAGCCCTTGGCATGAAAGAAAGCGATATGAGATCTATGCATGACTTACGGTCGACTTTGGTATACTTGAACTTCCTGGCAGGGACACGATTGTCAAAGAGTAGATCAATTTCGCCAAAGGTACGATCCTTGGTCTCTGGGAGACGGAACCAGCACCAAATGTTGCAGAGAAGATTTGTGCCGGCGTAGAAGAGACCTGCCTTGGCCCCCCAATTCCATGCTAATGGGTGATGCGGTTAGCTCAGATCTTCAGTGTGCTATTGGGTAGCCCCGAGTTGATCAAGGAATGGCAAACTTACCCGTAGCAGACAACATGCGGGGAGTGACAGAATTATGGAAGATGCCTGTCAGGTTATATACAAAACGGCCAATGGAAATTGTCTTGTAACGAAGTCTGCCCGAAGGCGTCTCGGCAACGATGGGATAGCAAGCAGGGCCAATGGTGATCATGTTGACCAAGGTTGAAATGACCAAAATGATTCCAATGGCCAACTGCACACTCTTGCCGCTCACAAACCCGAGGGCTCCAATGGTCACGAGGCAAAAGAACATGAACGTCATGCCGCCCATGTAAATAGTGGCGCGGCCCACGTGAGGGAAGAGAAACCAGCAAATGATACCGCCGACAATGTAGCATGCTGAAAGCGAAATGTTGATGTTGAAGGCTTGGACCTCGGAAAATCCTGCGGCTTGGAGGAAAACGACAGAGTAGCCTAGGATGGCATTGCCGCATAGAATCTGGGCAGCCCAAACGACGCAGTTCTATTTTTTGGGAGAAACGTGTTAATCTCGGATCGAATTAGAATAAAGCAGGGACTCGCACTCACAATCTCGGTTCTTCGCAGATTCGTGCCCTTGAAGCATTCCAGAAAACTCGCATCCTCGCTTTCTGCCTTCTCGAGGGCCGTTGTGTGTCTGATAGTGGCAAGAGTTGCCTCGACGGTTTTCTCTTTTTCCGTCGTCTCGCCGCATAATCGCATCAAACTCTTTCTCGCAACCTCGAATTCACCACGTCTGACGGCGTTCCACGGGGACTCGGGAGCAAAGTAGGCACCAATGAAGAGCGGAACGGGCCAAATCCATTGGAGGGCGAAAGGCAGGCGCCAGCCAATGTTGCCCTCCAAGCTGACGACGGCTCGGACAACGCCCGACGAGAGAAGGATACCGGCGCCCCAACACATGCAGACGTAAGCTGTGACATAGGGTCTTAGAACGGTAGGGACGACTTCGGAAGCATAGCTCGTGCTGAGAGTCTGAGGCATGATTTAGTTTCCAGATGCCGGAGGGGGTAGGCGTCATCAGCTTGCACTTACTTGGAATACACCCCAAGAGATGCCGCACATTGCCTCGCCGAATGCCAGGACAGACAGAGATGGTGCAAAAACGGGAATGAAAATCGCAATTGCCATCCAAACCATGAAAAACATCATTGTTTGGCGGGAGCCAAATCGATCCTGGGCCCAGGCGTTTACCAAAAGCCCAGCCAACTGGCCGACAAGAGCCGAGTTGGACAGACCGGACTGCCAGCGTGCCGGAATTTGCTTTTCTGTAGACCCGCCTTCAATTATGCCGAAGCGGTCCTTGAATTGGGTCTGGCCGTAGAATGAGGTAATCTGGAACGATGAGATACAAGGTCAGCATGGCTTTGGTATGTGGTTTGTCGGTCTGGAGGTGCTGACAATGACTAGATCGTATCCCTCCATGATCAAGCTTGTGGACAAAAACATTGCCCAGAACACTGCCTTTTTGTACTTCTTCAATGCCTGTCGGACCGTCAACAACCTATCAGCGGCATCGCCTTCCTCCGCTCGGTGGATAAGTTCGACGACATCTGCACTGTTGAGGTCGAACTCTTTGAGTTCGCGCTCTGTTGGGATGATCCTCGTCGCCATGGCGCAAGTGAGGCAGGGCTTGGCGTTGAGACTCGCAGTTATAGAAGAGATAGAAAATGATCAGTGAGTGTAGTGATGCCAATCCGTTGGAGCTCATCCGAGGGCATGGGTTCATACATATACTTGCACCGCTTGCCGGACCAGCTATTGGGTAACTTAGAGCTGACGGCTGGGAAGACTCGCGCCACCAAATGATGGTGGGGTGTGAGCATCCAGTAGTTTGGTATAACCGCTGCAGATTTGACAAGGGCCGGGCCTATCCACCGGACGCACACGTGCAGCATGCTCTGTTGGGTGCGGAGGCTAACTACAAACTGCCATAGTACCTATGGCCAGCGGGTTGTCGTTGTGTTTCGACTCGTGACCAATAAGGGCAGGTCTAGGTCCTGCGAACTGTTGCCATTGCACTGTACTGCTTCCGTTTAGCCGTGTACTCTGCAGCATCGTAAAGGCTTCATTCTCAATCGACAGTGCAATTCGTATTCTGCAAGAACTAACGTTCGTGCTGTCTTGATTCGATGCTAGCTCAAAAATTGGAGAAGCGCACTAATGGCAACGGTGGCGCCGAATACAGAAATCCACTGCCGGTGGATATCCAGGACAGCTAATGAATTGACTGCCTCTCTACCCCGCATCATCCTCACCCGTCGTATCGTCGCATGACAGGCGGAGGGGGCGCCCGCTCCGGGGTGGCGGCTCAGTGAGACACTCCGGTGGGAGAGGCCATCCACCACCGCGATGCTCCGGTGGATATCCCCACCCGGCCAATACAACGTCTCCCGGGTATATGAGTGAATCTTTGTGAAGCCGGCACATCTAAACTGCGCCAAGGTTCTCGACCGGCCCTCTCTCGTCAATTTTTCAGCTTCGAAAATGTCACACCCGCAGCGAACATTCCGGCAGACGGCCTTCACTGGCAAGTCGATGCTCGCGACCCGACGGTCCACCGTCTCCCGCACCACCGTCCGGACCCAGCTGGAGCAATTGAGATCGACTGGCCGCTACGACTGCTTCAAGCTCCAATGGCATAAAATTTACGAAGACAAGTCTATGTGGCCCGTTCCCTTTCATCTTTTCTGGGATAGCGATATCGCGAAATGGATCGAAGGGGCCT
Source organism: Calonectria multiphialidica (assembly GCA_020623665.1). Classification (NCBI taxonomy): domain Eukaryota; kingdom Fungi; phylum Ascomycota; class Sordariomycetes; order Hypocreales; family Nectriaceae; genus Calonectria; species Calonectria multiphialidica. Next base: position 84,070 of record JAHVYC010000137.1, read on the forward strand.
GCTACTTTCTGGCAGAGGAATACGATGCCGAAATCGATTCCGTGGTTCGCGAGCTAGTCGACATGATAAGGGGAGCCCAGCAGGAAGACGGATACTTGAATGTTCACTATACCGTCGTAGAGCCAGAAAAGAGGTGGTCAAACCTGCGGGATATGCATGAACTGAAAGTTGTCCAATTCCTAACCCGGTTACAGTTTTGCTAATACACTAACAGATACAATGCGGGCCACTTGATCGAGGCTGCAATCGCTCATAGTGATTACTACCACAATGACTTGCTCACAGAACCCATTGAGAAATATATCAATCTCATTCGAAAGCGGTTTGGTCCAGCCGAGGGTCAGGTCAGAGGATACCCGGGCCATCCCGAGATTGAGCTCGCCTTGTTGCGCTTCTATTCCACCACCGGAAATGTGGCCGCTCTCGAACTTGCCCAATACTTTTTGTTCGAGCGTGGAAACCCGACAGGGCAAGATGGGAAGCACTACTATGACTGGGAGACGGAGCAGAGGGGTGAAAGCCCCTGGCTTCGACCGGATCCGTTTCCAGAAAACCGTGCGTTCTGGTACAGCCAGGCACACCTTCCCATCACAGAGCAGACCACTATCGAAGGACACTCCGTTCGAGCTCTCTATCTACTCACCGGCGTAGCTGATATGCTGTATCTTGCCCAGACGGAAAAACGATCTGTACCCAACTCTGAGGCTTGGTCCAAGGCCCTCTTTACACTCTGGGATAACATGGTCGACAAAAAGATGTATTTGACGGGAGGTATTGGGGCAATTAAACAGTGGGAAGGATTCGGTATCGACTACTTCCTTCCCCAAAGCACTGATGAAGGCGGCTGCTATGCTGAAACCTGTGCATCTATCGCTGTCATGATGCTTGCTGAACGCCTATTACACCTCGACCTCGACGGCCACTACGCAGATATTATGGAGATATGTCTGTTTAACAATATAATGACATCCATGAGTTTGGATGGCAAGGCGTTTACGTATGCAAACCAACTGGGAAGCTCAAAGAAGGACAAGAGCACCCGTGAAGAGTGGTTCTGGTGCGCTTGTTGCCCACCAAACGTTACAAGGCTATTTGGAAGCTTGGGTGGATATATCTGGGACTATGGCTTGGACGATGGCGTCGCCTTCTTCAATGTTCACTTGTATACCAACGCCGAAGTCACATTCGAAGCAGAGGGAAAACCCATTACGCTGCGACAAAAGTCGAATTGGCCATGGGAAGGCAATATCTTACTGTCCCTTTCAGCTCCTTCGACAATTTCCAGTACTATTCGACTGAGATTGCCTGCTTGGTCAAAGGACAAATATATCCTTACACCATCTGCCAAGCCAGGCGCATCACGAATCGAAAAAGGCTATCTTCACCTAACACCGGAATACCTGGCCGAGAATCCTACCTTTTCGCTCCAAATCCTTGGCTTTGAACCGCGATACTTATCGCCGCACCCATACACGAACCAACGTACATTGACACTCGCCCGAGGCCCGATTGTTTACTGCGTGGAGGATTCTGACAATTCCTGGGAGACTGACCATTTCAGAGATGTTTTCCTCAAAACAACATCTCCCATCACCGAAGAGAAGCGAGAAGACGAGAAGACAGGAGAGGAATACGTTGCCTTACACAGCATTGGTTGGCACCGTTCATTAACAAGCCAAGATCCATTCAGCAGCAGTGAAGACGCTACTAGCCTAAAGAAATTGGTTTTCGTGCCGTACTACTTTAGATCCAATAGAGGTGGTGAGGGGCATATGAGAGTTGGTCTTTTGAATGGCGGTACAACTTCTGGCATCACATTCCCAGAGAGGAGAGTCTAGGTATATATTGGCTAAAATGCTCACATGTACAGCCATAGTTTTACAAGTTCAATGCCATCACCCCTAAGATCTATGTGATAGCATCTTGTGACATAGGTTGACAGACCATCATGGACTGCTCCATCTGGAAATGGCCAATATTTCTCGCGCCTTTCTGCCGCCCAAAGAGATCTAAGAATTCTCATTTGTCCTTTCAACCATTATCCGCTCTAAAGCGGCCAATAGTGCCACATACTCAGTTGTACGGCCCCAGGCGGCCGACACTGCACAAAGAATCTTTCCACCCTCTGACAATATCCTTGCTGGCCCTTTGGGACCGAGTATATCGCCGACACCAGTAATGTAGGCGCGCATCGCGGAGGGACGACCGGAGCGGACAAACACCTGGACCATCTCATCGTCGCAAGGTCGATCAAGTTGGATTGACGTTGGTATAGGATAGCTACTTTCAGACATTGCGGCGGCTGCTTCAGCCACCGTTGTAATTGTTGAAAGAGATGTTGTAGAGGTAGACTGTGGGCTGGTATTGGCCACCGCCTCTGGGCCCATTGACTGTTCTCGAGCGCTGCCACCCCCGACAGCGCCGTTTCTATTAGGATTATTTCGGGTATTTTCAGGGTATCTTTGGTGTTCTAAACGCTGTTCTCGGCTAGCGTAACAACTGTAAGCCCATAGCGCAAGTGTTGCAAGTAATACAGATATTGGTTCGTAGAATGCTTTGCGACTATAGCGGCGTACGTGCCAGAATAAACATCCGCAATGAATCATAGCTAGGCGTGCTTTGTGCTGTATATAGATGATTAGGACTGGCACACAATTCGTTTGCTCTGTACTAACCTCATCTTTCTGCACCCATGCCAAGACTTCTCGCTCAGCCTCCAACGCTTCCTCTCGCGTCGGAGCTTTACCATGGGGCCGTCGCTCAGCCATAGACGTGATAGAAAGAGTCAGGGTACGAATTTTCTCATAAGGCGTCAGTAACACCACCCGGGAGAAGTGCAGATGGAAGACAGTCGGGTGTTCTTCACCCGCAAGCTGAGCAATAGTTCCGTTGGCATCCCAATGGAGCACGTCGACGCAGTCCAGTGCAGCGTTTCGCCAGCGCGTTAGTGCAATGTGGCTATCAGGTCCTGGGGCCCGAGAGGAAGTTGCAGTATCCACATCTTGGTGAACCTTTTGGGCGGATGGTACCCATGTAGACAACGGGCGTTGAAAGTACTCCTTGATGCGCAGCACTTCAGAGTAGACGCCATGAAGGAGTATTATGCGACTGTACTCACCCAGATCCGACTTGACAGATTTCTGGCGGAAAATGTCTTGAACAGCAGATGGAAGTGACGGATTCGCTTGAGGAACAGTTAGCATCTCTCCCACTGTCCTGAGGTACTGACATACGTTTAGATCCAACAGCCATGTCGTTCCATTCCGTAAAGTCTTCAGCCTCCCACAAGCTTTCATCAGGCAGATTTGCCTGTGCGGATTCAAGAGACAGCAAGGGCCTGCGCTCGTAGTGGTAGGCAGCCATGTTGTCCAGTAACTTGAGTGCATTCCTGTTAGTATGATATTTTTCGTAGTGGACTAAAGTAATTCTCAAATCTTACCCAGATAGCATATCCAAGACGGCGTCTTGTCTCATCATACAGCCATTGCCTCCAACGCCCCTCTAGTGATACCTCGTCATCCCCTTTAGTTTCACTGAGATGACGCGTTGGTGCAAGAAGAGACATGGAATGAACAAGCTCAACTAAAGTGCCATTTTTGGCTCTGGCTAACTGGCACAGCTTACTTGGCCCGTAATATAGCAAGCTGATTTGATTGAGAACCATGGCTTGTATTATGGGAAGCTCTAGCCTTGTGAGATCTGTGACATGAAGCTCCATAGCCAAACCTCGGCGCAGAAACTCATGCAAAGGGGAGACACATCGCGAGAGCTCGATGGTTTCTGTGTATTGGGAGCCAACCGCACACATGGCTAATGTTAAGAGCCAATGATCGTTAAAATCAGCGAGCTTGCTGTGATATATGGGCAAGATGGAGTCAAAATGTTGAAAGTATAGCTTCGCAAAAAAGTTTAGATGATCGATGCTTGGAAATTCGGCGCTAGAATAGGAGGGATAAATGTCTGAGCAACCTTGGCAGAGTTGTGCGAAACGGGTGGTTATGAGATCATACGTCTCGGGGCGAATATAGTCGCGGCGCACCTCAGACGGTAAAAAGTTATACGAAACATGGTTCAAGGGCGGAAAGGCGATGCTTGAAAGGTCGTCTTCAAACTGTGGTACTTCGTGCGAAACTACAGTCAAGGCTGTCGCTCCAAAGATTACCATCGAGGGCCTCTTTGCCCGAGTGGTGCAAGGCATCCTCGCCCCGTTCGTGCTGGTCGAGTAGAAGCCGCCCATAATAGAAGAAGTCAAGCTGGATTTTTTCAAATCTTGTGCCATTGCAGATATGGTCACTGGCGGGGAAGACGAAGACATTGGGGTTGAACTGTCACTTATATCATCGTTCTGCCGCCAATTCTCTACCGCCGTGACATTTGCACTGTTCACTATATTCATAATGTCTGGGTTGCTGTTTATGGGTTGAACAATGTCGTTTGCTTGGCCATTCATTGTCGAATCTTGGAGGATTGGGTGATTCGTCTGTTCCTTGAAGAGCTCTGGGGAGTTGAATCCAAACCGAGGAATGGAACTGTAATCAAGATCCGGAGAGTCATTGGCTGGGAGCCAGTTAATGGGAAACTCAAATGACATGTCGTATCCTTCGGCACTGTATCCAAGTGCGGTGGGATTCATCTGTGGTGGCGATGTCACCGTCGGCGCCATGAGCGGTGTGACATTGACATTGAGTGCCTGAATTGGGCAGCCTAGATTGCCGTACGAGAAGTCAGAGGCGACCGGGTGACTCGCATCATGCATGTCGGCATTATTCGAGCTTTCGTGAGCATCCAAGCCAGTACTTGGGCCAGGCTCATCCCGGTTTGTCCGTAGTGTACCCGAGAGCCATTGGAATGTTGCTGCATTTGCGGCGTCCCGCTGATCGGGGCCCCCGACATCGGCCGAGTTGGAAAAGGACGTCCAAGATTGCTGCAGACTTGCAGCTGACGGAACGCGCGATGTTTCTGTTGCAGGATGACAGTCGCCTATGGTTCCTTTTTGCCAGCTATTATTTCGTGACGGCCCGTCTTCGGCTTCGTGGTTTAAATAATCAAGATCGGATGCTAGGTTCACCGGTCGATTGGCGATGCTCTCGCCTAGCGCAACGTTGGGTTTGGGGCGTTCGGTCGGGTATACGCATCGGATGGACTTGGAATAACATCTCTGGCATGGGTTGGCCTTGGTGCACCTCTCTCGTACCCGGGCGCATTCCAAGCAAGCCCGCTTGATGGTGATCTCGCGCGGTTCTTGGACGCGGTGAACCAGGACGTGCCGATTGAGGATATCACTTCAGCAGAGCAGCACGTGTCAGCACAGCAGCACGATTGACAGCGCGGGACTGGCGTCAATTACCTTCGCGTGAACCTCTTGGGGCATATGGGACAAGCGAATCGCCTCTGATCGCCGTGGCCCAACTGATGGCGTTTCAGGTGCTCCAGCCTCTTGAAGTTGGCGGGACACCGCGAACACCGATGCTTGCCGTTGGTGGAAGATTTAGCCGAGGGAGAGGAGCTTGGTGGATGCAGCAGCGCCGCGCTGGCCCCGTCGTTTTCTGACATGTTGTCTTGCCGCCGTCATAGCGATATAATCTTGTCTCTCGCAGCCGACTGCAGGGACATTGCAGAGATGCATCAAGATGCATCAAGATGCTTCAAGGTGCTTCAAGGTGCCGAGGATAGTGTGCCCAGATCTACAAGCGTTGGTTCCCCGGATGATGGGCGGACGGAGTGTGGGGAAGCTGTTTGTGGGGTGATGGTGATGTGATAATGATAGGTCGGGACCTGTCCGGGTATCCACCGGAGCGGCCCTGTTCACCCACCGGAGCATGTGAGTGCTAGTCCTCATTGGCTTCTTGCCCACGAGGCTTTCCTTGTAGAAGCGCGCAAATGCTATATTCTCGTCCCTGGATGCTGGTGGCTGGACCACCTGAGCATCTATCCTGCATGCCGGACTCAAGCCAAGCCGCCAGTTAAACCCGTACATCCCCATTCCCGGCTCTACAATATCATAACCAGAAACGACTGCTCGTGTTGATACAAATGTGGGGGGTTGCCGTGAATAACGACGCTTTGTGAGCGGAGAAAGCCAAGATCTTCCACTTTTCACCGTTGAATTTTGTCAAAAAGTAAAGGTTTGTTTAATCCAGCATACACTTTTGTTACAACTTGCACCCCTGATATACTCTATATACCTAAAAAAATATATATATATATAAGAAAAATCAATATTTATTTTTAATTTTAAAAGATTTATAGTACTTAAAATATAAATGGTAACTGTCATAATTTGCATAAACCCGCTAGACCCACCACATCTTTCCTAAATAGGCGAAAAAAGTGTGCTAGTTGTAACAAAAGTGTGCGCTGGATTAAAGGAGCCAAAGTAAACGGGAGATAATAAAGTTGTGACATATCCCGGCAATTTAAGACATTTGTTGTAGGCATTGGAGGAGCTAAGACTCACCCGTAGCTGCCGATCCAAGCCTGCACTTTAGGTCACGTCTTAATATACAGTACGAATATGAATGTAGAGAGAGATAGCTGGGGTGCACAAATCAGAAAGAATTGTTTGGTTAAAGTCTGCGCTCGCTTTGCCCATGTCAATGTCGTTCACCTAAGCCACCTCATTTCCTGGACGGTCAGTGCCAGACACCATGCCATATCCACCAGCGATCGTCGCCGTCGCACAGATTCTCACTTTTCCCCCCCTGCCTCCCGACCAAAGTTTTAGCCTGCGGATCGGCACTTGTTTTCCTTCCTTACCATTCCTTGAGATCCAACATACATATTCTCATAATTCTCTAGAAATGCCATGTACTGGCGCAACACATTCTGGTCCATGCATTGTGCACCTATGCACCCAGCTGGTTCCTTCTGATAGGGTTCTAATATGCAGCCCAAGCGCTGTATTCGAGAGTAACACTGTAAAATCCTTACACTGAAACCTACTTCTAAAATCATGAAAAATGTCACCGCACTTGCTCTAGAAAAAATGGCGAGATTCAATCACGAGCTCTCCGGTCAAATGCAGCACCAAGGCAGCCATATCAGTTAGGCCTTCCCCTCGACAATGAATAGGGCCGACAAAAAATGTGAAGCCCGAAATAGTAAAAGGTACAAAATAACCGGGCTATGCTATTGATGGAAAATTAGCCCGAGAAACACTCGCGCAACAGTTCATTAGCGTTGGCTTTGACTAAAAGGCCGCTACTAGTTGTGCTCGTGCGCAGTCGGTTGCTGATTCGGCTAGCTAGTGGAAGAAAGGAACTGACCTCCCGATGGATGATCCAGAGCGCGTGTAAGCAACGTAAAATAAATAGGGGTTTCAGTCGCTGGTAACTTGCAAATCGTCAATATTGCCTTCTACATTCTGTCTTTAATCATGATATTACCATAAAGGGCTATCGCCTGAGCTTTATGTTTTTTCCGCTTCTTTTTTGGTGAACTTCCAATTGTTGTCCTTGTGGCTGTTTGGGGCCATCTATCCCACTCTCCTCATATCCTGAGACTATAATGCAAAATATGAAGTGTCAAATTGTGCTGCTCGCTCTTGGGCTTGTTGCCCAGGTGCTTGCAACCCCAGTCGCAGTCCCTGGTTCCAACGAGACTACAGATGGGGACTCTGGCAAGGTAACTGTGTCAACATCCTCTGGCGCTGTTATTGGTTCCAGCTCCGGGGGTATCGATTCGTTCAGAGGCATCCCGTTCGCGGATCCACCAACAGGCTCCTTACGCCTCAGACCTCCACAGAAGCTCTCAACTGCGCTGGGCACCTTTGATGCTACTGCTCTGGTTGGGCCATCCTGCCCTCAGATGTTAATTTCATCGAGTGCCTTGGGCATAGTAACCAAATTGTTGACAAATCTTATGAGCCTTCCGCTACTCCAAGTCGTTACAGGCCAGGAAGACTGCCTTACTGTTAATGTCCAGCGACCTGCCGGAACCAAGAAAGGCGACGCGCTACCCGTGCTCTTTTACATCTTTGGTGGCGGCTTCGAGCTGGGGACCAATGCCATGTATGATGGGACAGGCTTGCTCAACACCGGAATTGACCAGGGCCAACCTTTTATCTATGTGGCTGTTAACTACCGCGTTGGTGGGTTTGGCTTCATGCCTGGAGCCGAAGTCAAGGCTGATGGCAGCTCCAACTTAGGTCTCCTGGATCAGAGAATGGGACTTCAGTGGGTTGCTGACAATATTGAGTCATTTGGTGGTGACCCGGACAAGGTTGTCATCTGGGGCGAATCCGCTGGCGCCATCTCGGTGTTTGATCAAATGGCTCTCTATGGCGGTAATGCCAATTACAACAATAAGCCGCTGTTCCGTGGCGCCATCATGAATTCTGGTAGTGTTGTCCCTACTACCCCGATTGATGGGGCCAAGGGTCAAGCAATTTACGATACCGTCGTTGAGGAAGCTGGTTGCTCCAACGCCACCAGCACGTTGGAATGTCTCCGCAGTCTTGACTATAGTGACTTCCTCGAGGCTGCCAACTCAGTCCCCGGTATTTTATCCTTCAATGCTCTGGCCCTCTCCTATCTGCCTCGGCAAGATGGTATTGTCCTCCCCGACAGTCCCGAGATCCTTGTCAAGACAGGCCGGTACCACGCTGTACCGATGATAATTGGCGACCAGGAAGATGAAGGAACCCTGTTTGCCCTCTTCCAACCCTCTCTCACCACTACGGCTTCTCTTGTCAAATATCTCAAAGATTACTATTTCAGCGAGGCCACAACATCCCAGCTCACGGCCTTTGTCAACACCTACCCAGAGGACATCAGCGCAGGCAGCCCATTTCGCACCGGCATCCTAAACGAGGTCTTCTTTGGCTTTAAGCGTCGCGCCGCCCTCATGGGAGACATGGTATTTACCATGACGCGGCGTTTACTTTTACAAGCAGCTGCCGAATTCAACCCTGATGTACCCTCATGGTCGTATCTGGCCAGTTATGACCACGGTGTTCCTATCCTAGGCACCGTGCATGGCTCCGATATCATTCAAGTCATTTTTGGCCTTCTGCCCAACAATGCCATGCGCAGCATCCGCACCTACTATATCAATTTCCTCTACAATCTAGATCCTAACAAGGGCATCACAAAATACAGTACCTGGCCTCAATGGAAGGATGGCAAGCAGCTCATGTGGTTTGAGACGGCATCCTCCAATAGCCTTCTAAGTGACGATTTCAGGTCTAATTCTTCCAACTGGATGGCAGATAACATGGAAATTTTACATTTTTAGGGTTTGCTTGGGATACCCGTTCGCTTTCTAGTCTATCATTACAATCGTACTCGAAAATATTATTTAAATGTAGCCACTGTCTCATCGCTGGCCCGCCCGTGGAAATCCAGCCTGAGACCAACCGTAGGGCTCTCTCCCCGCCAAAAACCAACCTTTCCCTAGCTTGGTATTCGACGTCATTGCACGCTCAATCAGTGATTTGGCGGCCATGTCGTACAAAAAGGCATCTTGTTCCACCTCACATTCAGGCGGTGCCTGAGAATCCTCAATACATGATGCATTCGACCACCAACTTGTCATATCCGCTGGCGTCTCCGATTTTACCTCGGAATCTAGATCTCGGAAGGGGATACATAGTATCCCTAGAAGCTCTAAAGACACAACTCTTTGTTCGGGGTCGCAGCCTTGTGGTATTTGGAGCAGGTACATGGACTCTTCCTCCAGCATGAGGTTTGGTGTCTCGAATGAGGGAATTTCATCGACTTCACCACCTGTAATTTCAAACACATTGAATTTTGAAACCTTCTCAAAGTACTTGGCCAACTTTTCGTGAAATTTCACCGCCACTTGATCTACCTTAGCGCAGTACTCCAAAAGGAGCAAACATTTTGAGGCAAGGTCGAGATTGTGATCCGAAACGCTATGCGGTAATCCGTGCAGTCGCTCTTGAACAACAGCATGAAGCAATGTAACACATGATATATATGCCTGAAACCTGTTTTTGGGTCAGTATCCTGAAGGAGCTCCGTTGTATTGAGGTAAATACTCACATAACAAGCCAGCATCTACAAAACACCCCATTGTCAGTCAGAAGCAAATGTAGGATGCGTGCTGAGTGCTTTGCCGCAAGGACGCCGTGCCCAGCGAGGCGATGTAGTGGGTCTGGCTCTTCAACGCTGGAGCTTCCTTCTAGAGCCCGGTTCAAGCTTGGGTATGACTCGTATGCTATGCGTTGATACACCAGTATTATAGCACCCAGATACAGCAGGTGTGTGTAATATATGGAGCGACGAAGCCCAACGGAAATGTCCCCTCGCCCTAAACTTGCCATCTTCATTACCGAAGGGAGCTCACCGTGCCACTTTTCAAGATCTTGCATAACTGATTCCAAAACGGATACTGTGATCTTTTTGAATGCTAGGTGTAACCTTAAAATGGTGATCTTAAGAAGGGATATTTTTGTCATTTCAGACTGTACAACTGGGGTTTAGAGTCAGTCTTGCCGTAGCCAAATCGCCCTATTGAATGTGATAGCTTACTATCCTCAATATCATGTGTGTCGTCCGAATTGATGGCCGAGAGCTAGATGTTCAGCATGGGAGGAAACTGGTAAACGGAGAATGTCATACCGGAATTCTAAGCAACGTTTCATTGCCAGAATGATACCCCAAAGTAGCAGAGAGCCAGCTGATGAACAAAGAAATAAGTTAATGTTTTCCCCACCTTGGGTTAACCAGCTGTCTTACCTTGAGAAGAAGATCAAGAGTCTCCAGGCTTTGCGGTAATCAGACCATTCGGCTTGTGTCAGTGCTCCGTTGGGGCACTTCTTTTCGTATAGCCCGTGCATCTTGGCTAAGCTTAGGCCTATTTCTGGATAGGGTGAGCAACGTCTGCATCATTTCAAGACAGATCAAGTGGAGAGAACATGTCTTACCGATATATGCAAATGCCACGGTCCCCTTGTTCATGCAATTGTACATTGCCAAGAGGCTGCAGAGCTTTATTGTTTCAAACCCTGAAAACTCGATTATCGAGTCGAGGCCGCACTTCGCATTGTCATAGAAGGCATCCTCGACTTCTTGCTGCAGCTCTCCGGCAGCATATTGGCATCCTATCGCGGCGACGACAGAAAAGCAGGACATTGCAATGATTCTTTTATTCGGGTCTTGCGAATCTCCGTAGAAGGCACATTTGACAAAGTCTTCAAGCTGCCGCTTTGAGAAAACCTGGAATAACGTGGTGCTGGACGTGAAAAAGACATCGATCGCCTGCTGGGTCGCCGACTCATCCGGGAGCTCTCTGGGAACTAATAAATCTGCGAGGTTCGAATGTGAATTTGCATTACGCGTAGTCAATGTGAATATATCAGGTTCCTTTTCACTAGCGGCCAAGTGTGGAGGCACCGCTTGATTCGAGTTCCGTCTTTCCGGACCTGGGATTCGTTCCATCACCCCAGCGCTGGTGTCTGCATCTGCTCCGATAACAATGGTTGCGACATCATCGGTGGTCCTGATGCTCTCTAGTAAATCTGCGGCCTGGTCCGGAGGGCGGGATTTCAGGTTGTCGATGAGCGTCTCCAGCGTCTCCAGGCGCAGGGTCGCCCCGGCAATGTCGTTTGCGTACTCGCATGTTTCATTACGCGCCTTGCACCTGTGACATACTGGGCGGCGGCCATCGCACTGCGATCTGTCAGCAAAAGTGATACCTCAACAACGGGTTGCTATTTTTAACCAACCTTAAGCTTCCTCGCGCGGCATGTTCCGCAGGCCTGGGAGACGCGATTGATTCTCCTCATCGTAAGACGACTCTGGGGGACGGAGCCGCTCAATGAGCCGCTGGGCAATCGCGGTCGGAGAGGGCGAGAGCTAGACATTTTCCCTGTGCAAGAACTAAGCCCGATAAAAAAACACGATCGGGATCTAAAAACCGGTCCCTCAAGATCGTTTATGGATTTTTTCTTCTCTTTCAGTTGGTTGGCAAAGGCAACTGAATTGCTTTTAAGAGCTGATGGCGCTAAGGCGTCTAGGCCTCTAGCGACAGACGGCGGTGCGCGAAAGCAGAGTCTAGATCACTAAAACTGAGACCAACGTCTAGTAAATGTCACCTAGCCATTGGCAGAGGACAATGTGCACTGTCTCATGCATGGGTGCGCGAAAATTTTCACAGGCGTCTCGACACCAATAGCAGATGCTGTAATGCAGCTGTCTAATAATGGCTAATGTTCAGGCAGCCTCAGGGCGACCGCGGCTCCTGGCTGCGGCTCAAAAGCCGTCTAGATCCCCAGCTCCCGCGTCTTTTTTCTTCTTCGCATTTGCTCAAGTTTCATATCGGCGCTGTTTACAAATCGGCTGCCCGCACGCTGCCCGCGTTAAGGGGCACCCAGTGCGTGGATTGATCCGCAACCAATACTCAATCGGGTAAACGAGACGCCTGGGGCGCGCCAGCCATGCGCGCGAAAAACGCTTTCAACAGAGTTCAATGGGTGGCGGATCTGATATATGACTCAGATGCTCCCAGTTACTCGGCTGCTGACTCGAATTTAAAGTGGCAATTAATTCACTCTGTCGAATTGAACATGTCAAATTGCGCCCCGGCCTAAACCCACCGGAAAAGCCGAACTGACTGTTGACGCAGCCGGGCCTGTCAAGCGCGACAATCCAATCTAGCATCGCTCCTCCAACCACTTTGTGTCTCCCGTGCTCGACGCCTTTCCCTGGTAGCCAAAATGCTGCACCTTGCCACCTTTCTGCTCCTCGTATGCCGGCCAACCAGGCTCCAAACTCTTGGCAAATGACAGCCACGAATCCTGCATCGCCTTGGACGTCGCGTTCTCAAAGGCCGTGCTCTGGCCCCGGAATAGAGAGTGAGTCCCGAAAATCAGCGGGAGCTCCGCGCTGTGGTATGCCCCGAGCCATGGTTGCGGGGAGATGTTGGTGAAATTTCCATGGTACTCGTACCGATACGTCGGGACGCCGGCAGTGAAACGATTTCTGATGGAATTAGTAACGATATTCTTTCACTCAAGAGTTTTGTTCGCGGCTTACCGGGATAGGTGCCAGGATGGGCAAAAGAACGAAGACAGCAAGTTCTCAATCGCAGTCTCCTCATCCCACTCCACATCGTAAGGATCAAATGGAACACCATCACCCGAATTTGTACCAACAATTGCAGGCTACCGACGTGTTAGCCGGGTCAAAAAAAAATGCGGTCCCAGATTCATCTACTCACTGCTTTTGCAATCTTCCCGTCAACCGAGCGCTGTGTATAATTAGCAAACACTACAAGCTCGTCCGCCGTAGGCCCGAAGCTCGCCCCGACCTTCGCGATGGCGTCTTCCACCTCATTTTCGTCGACTGCCTGCATACAGCTCAGCTCTTCCGACTCGCTCAAGTCTCCACATCCAACACTCTTGGCCAAGTTTGAAAAGATGGAATAATTTGCCGGAGACGTTTGGATGGTTACAGAGTAAGGTGAATCCATGACGAAGCCCTTCACAATGGGGTCCTCGGTCCACGCATAGCTGAAGAACGAAACGCTGGCGGAACCGGCACTCTGGCCCCAGAGGACCATGTTCTCGGGATCTCCGCCGAATGCTGCGATGTTGTCGCGAACCCATTCCACGGCCAGTCGCTGGTCAAGCAAGCCCACATTTTGGCGATTAGCTCCTCCGGCGTTTGGGAATCCGAAGATGTTCAGGCGATAGTTGAACGACACAACAATGAGTTCCGGGGTACGTTGGATCCATTGTTGGGGTAGCTGGTATGGAACGTCCTGCCCGCCGCCGCCGAAGCCTCCGCCATAGATGTAAATAACGACTGGCAAAGCCTTTTTGATGGATGAAGGAGACCATACACTAAGAGTCAGACAGTCCTCGCTTACACTTCCAGTATGGTTCAGTCCCCCGAGGTTGAACTCCAGAATCTCTCGAGTGTAAATCGTTGGCGGAGAAGTCGACAATCTTTGTTGGCAGCTCGGCGGCAGCTCTGTGGCATTCAAGCTCCCGAACGACTCTGCTGGCTCTGGAGGGGCGAATCGGAGAGAGCCGGTTGGAGGCTTTGCGTACGGGATACCGAGAAATTGACGGACTTTGGGTGTCGATGGGTCGATGAATCCGTTCACAACTCCTTGGTCAATTTTGACCGAGACGGAGGAGCTGGACAGCCCCGTCGCGGCGGCGTTGCATTGTGCAACTCCAACTGCACCCAAGATCAAGGCCCACGCCTGCAATTGGAAATGCATTATATATATATATATATCGCTGCCCAGAACCGAAACTAGATCAAACACAGGGACGGGCCCATTGGCTGCGATTGCACCTGGGCGAAGCTTATTTATCCCCATGCTCGGTTCGGATCGAGTCGGTGACCTGGCTGTTGACGGGCCGGCTAAACCAACCACTTCCAACACCAAACCAGGATATGAAGCCCGAGGTAAATACATGATCGGCCCTTTTCCCACCGGCAGTGTCGATCGGAACTGAAGTTGCGGGGGTGGTGTCTACCAGTCGACTCCGCGCCGTATTCTCCAGTGCAACAATACAAATAAATCCGGGGAATAACACCATCCAAGGAAATAAGGTTGCCCGAAACAGAAATAACTCACTCGTGATGTCCTGGCGGTGACACCAGCCTGGTAGGGGGGCCCACTCCGCTTTCACCAATGGAGCAGGAGCTTGCAGAGTTGTGCGGGGAATTAAGCATAGCGTTTTCCGGATCGCCTGTTCAATTACGATGCTAGTTTTTCCGCTTGGCTTATAATCTCATCTACTATATTTACTATCCCTTTAAGTGCCGCAAGACTGCACTTGGGTACCCTACCTTGTTCACCTAGCCACTAAACCGAATTCTGAAGTAATAATATAATTTTATATAAATAAAATAATTTCTAGTAGAATTATTATTATATAATTTGATTAGAAATTTTTATCTTTAGTTTAAGGTCTAGTAATTAGTCGTCTACTTTGCTTGGTACTTGAGTGCAGTCTTACGGCACTTAAAGGGATAATATATAATATGCGCCTATCCTATCGGTTACACCTGTGGCTGCAGAGTTCTTGGGTCAAAATCTTTTGAAGCACATTGTCCTGATCCCATTACGGTCAATGGGTGAGCAGAGTTGCCTCTTAGACGAGACTGACCCCATTTATCAAGGGTATTTTTATTTGTCATGGTTGGACTGGATGTTCTACTTGGTCAACCATCCCCACCAGGACTGAGGCGTTGTCCAAACCCCAACTGGTAAGATTCTTCACAGAAATAGTAGTATAGGGTAATCCCTCCCTCTCAAACGTAACACAATGTCATTCCTTTCGTTTCTTGTTTCTGTGCTATATCTTTATTTTATGCAGCACTAGCTAGGGCATAGATATTAGAATTTGACAACACAATTTGGAAATGTCGCCGTTGGGAGAGCTGTCTCTGTTCTCAGCTATGATGTGCCCATCAGCCAAAGGTGAGAGATTGTCGAAACATGAGCAAACCCTAACTTTTTCCAAGCAATGTGTTCGGGTTTCCTCCCCAAACAGTCCCAGCTAGTTCTGATAACCAAGCGATTTCGTTACCCTAGGCCATGTTCGCGGGAATGCTCATTGGGCTGTGCCCCTCCAGATTAGCCTCGAAACATTTTGCTCCAGCCTCTCAAAAATCGGGCCATGTTGCAACGTCATCTCGCTCGTCTTACCGTGGGGCTGCCAACTTGATCCAATTTGGCTATAATCAAGGTAAGCGAGCCCCTGTTTAATGCATCATTTTAGCCCGTCATTGGTGGACGCTTCCCTGATTGACCAGGTACAGCCTTGGAAGGCTTAGCGCAATCCTACCAAGTTTCAAGGGAAATTTCAGCTCGTTCTGTTGAATGTGGCCAAGGCTTCCAACAAGGTGACTTTTTGCTTCATGTCGAGTTTTCCCGATGAAGTTGCGCGGGACAAGTCGTACTCGCGGGACGGCTAGGCTCTGAACAGGAAAATGGCCTCGATGCTTGAAGCCTCAAGTCGGCAATCATCTGATTCGAAGCAACCACTCGTCGGTGGTCCTAGCGTGAGCCAGCAGTCCATTGAGTTAGCTAGCCTCAGTGGGCGCGCCACCAGCCCTCCGCTAGACAATGTGCAGAGGACAACTGATTCGCGCACCATCTCATATGGATGGCGGGTAGGCTCAATATGGTTTGCCGTGGGCGCGTTCGTCTCACTCGTCGTCAACTTTGTCCTGGCTATTTGGACTTCTACCAGAACCACCGAAGGCATCGCGTTGCTCACCACCACCAACTGCGACATGATATCCGCGTATAACACATGGATACACGCCGGGGTGAACGCCATGAGCACTCTGCTTCTAAGTGGTAGTAATTACTGCATGCAGTGTCTATCCGCTCCATCGAGGGATGAGGTGCAAAGAGCACACTCGAAGGGCATTTGGCTTGACATTGGAATACCAAGTGTTCGAAATTTACGAAACATTGCCACCTACAAAGTTGTGTTGTGGGGGCTCCTGGCCTTATCATCAATTCCACTGCACCTGATGTGAGTTACTTGAAAAATGACAGTTCTAAGACAACGCTGACGGGAATTTGAAGGTACAACTCAGTTTTCTTCATGTCCTTGTCCACCAATGATTACATGGTTTACCTTGTTTCAGAAGACTTTTGGACCACATCAAACCTTCCTGACGTCAAGCCACCGGGCACCCCTGTGGATCAAATATATGATCCTAATCTCCCGAAAAACGCCACGGGCTATCTCATGGAAATCAGAGACCAGATTCTATTGAATCATACCTCCGCCGAATCATCTCGGGGAGGTATCTGGTACGAACCACTGACGAACGAGGAATGCATCCAAAAATATTCCACCGAGTTCCTCTCAGATCGGCGGACAATAATTATCAAATCAAAAAATATATCTGCCGAATCGTTTGCGATTGGCGAACTGTTTGATGCAGGTGACGCAATCGACACAAAGGACAGCAATTATGACCCATATTCATGGTATGAATTCACCCGATTTATGCCATACACTACAAGAAGGCTAATGGTGTATTAGGATCTGTAAAACCAATGCTACTCAAGTTTACTACTTCTGCCGCGATGTTATCGGTGAGATCAAGAAGAATGCCGAAAACTGGAAACTATATGGCTATGCCGCAGACGGCTGTTACAGTGAAAGAGTTGCTCCGCGATGCTCTCTATACGCTAGTCGACCCATATTCTTCGCCATATCCGCCTGTAATCTCATCAAATTTACCATCATGATATTTGTTGTGTTTGGTTTCAAAGAGCGTCCACTATTGACACTTGGCGACGCGGTGGAATCGTTCATGGAGCGCCCGGACCCAACGACGGAAAATATGTGCTTAATATCCAAAAGAGACGTCGTTAGTGGTCGTATTTGGCCCATTTCTGAACGAGACAAGGATTCCTTGCCACCACTCATAGCTAGAGAGGCTCAACTCAAATGGGCAAGTTCTGTGAGTGCCAAAAGGTGGACGGCTGGCTACACTATTCTCGTCATATCAATGGTTACCGTATTGGGACTCCTGGGCAAGGGAATAGTCGGAATAAAGAATATGAGCAATGTGAACCCTTTTTCCACCGGCTTTGGGAAGGTCACAGGGATAGCTCTGATTTTTGGACAAGAGATATGGGCAGCATCTTCGCTCAAAGACCAAAGCCT
Source organism: Calonectria multiphialidica (assembly GCA_020623665.1). Classification (NCBI taxonomy): domain Eukaryota; kingdom Fungi; phylum Ascomycota; class Sordariomycetes; order Hypocreales; family Nectriaceae; genus Calonectria; species Calonectria multiphialidica. Next base: position 101,690 of record JAHVYC010000137.1, read on the forward strand.
GCAACTTATTTCTGCCGCCATTCTTTCCAACACCCCCCAATTGATCTTTTCGTTTATTGCTTTCACTCTCAACGGCATCTTAACAGGAATATTCCTGGCTCAAGAATGGAACAAGTTTTCTGACCCAGACCAACGAAAACCCCTCCGCGTATCTACGCCGCGCGGTGACCAGAGAAGTACATATTTTCTGCAGCTTCCATACCGCCTAGCAATTCCCTTTACCGTTTTATCAGGAGTGCTTCATTGGTTCATCTCCCAAAGTATATTTCTCGCCGTTATTGCGTCGTATAATCCCTGGGGTACCCTAGCGGATCCCGTTCATATCGTAACCTGTGGCTATTCTCCTCTAGCAATGGTACTGGTTCTAGTGCTTGGAGTCATGCTTATCGCCATTATGTCGAGTTTTTGGTTCCGAAAATACACTACCATAATGCCATTGGTTGGAAGCTGCAGCGCCGCGATATCAGCGGCATGCCATAATCCAAATGCAGAAGATGAGGCGTGGCTGAAACCAGTTCAATGGGGGGCGCTACCTGACAGTGACGAGATTCATGTTGGTCATTGCTGCTTTACGAGTGGAGATGTGGAAAGGCCCGTGGTTGGAAGGACATATGCCGGAAAAATGAAAAACTGTTGAGCAGGGAGGTATACTTGGAAGCGTAAGTCTCAGAAATATACGAGATTATCAATGGCAACTTGGTATATAATTTAAAAGATAAGATTATCGGGACTTAAGAAGTTGTAGTGACTATGATGATAATATTCTTTTAGTTGATTGAATTATCCTTGACTAGGTTTCAGTACCTGAGAGTTGTAGTCCAGTTACCGTTCCCGCCCATTTGATCTCGATGCACCTATACATACCAGGCTAACCAACAGAGACCCCCAAAACAAACTATAGGGTGTAAAGAGTAACCCTCATACCACTCCGCTCACCCTCTTCAAGTAGTTTCTGGTTTGCCCTCTTGAGAATGACTTTCATGCTGAGAGAACAAATGATGCTCAAGACGGAAAAGCCCATCATTAAGAGCATGGCCATTATGTATCGCGGTGTATCCGAAGAAGGGAAAAAGTAGGGACTCCATATGTTGCCGAGTTGAGCCAAAAGATTGATGATAGCTGTAGCACATGCCCTCTTCTCCGGTGTTTCGTTTAATACTGATGCAGCCCAAGAATATACCATGGAATTAGCGGCAAAACAGCCTGAACAGAACAGAAATGAGGCAAAGTAGCGCGCGGGGACGTTGAGAGTTGCGACAGAGATGGTGAACCCAACAACTGCTACCGCCATAGGGACTGCAATATGCCAACCACGTTCTTTATTCCTGTCGCTAGAGTAAGCAACAAGAAAGGAAACAATCGCGCCTACCAGATATGGAGGTGCAGTTAAGGTCAATGTAATTGTACGTGACCCAAGATCAAAGCCTTGCATGATGCTATCGCAACGTTAAATATCCAGATATATTCAACAATAGGGGCCACCATACGTCGGGAAAAAGTTGTTGAACCCATAAGCAGTATGATTGGAGCAGAGGAGGAGCACCTAGCAAATGATCGGTTAGATCTAGTATCCGACGCCAGTGATTCCAAGCCTTACAAATATCCAAGTTCGGTAGTCGTATGCAGCCATTCTTAGTCCAACCCAAACCGATCTATCTTCCTCTGGTAGAGAGACACGGTCGAGGATTATGCGTTTAGTTGCCACTTTGCGTTCCACTTCTGTTAGCAGCCACCTTCCGCTGCCCGTTTTGGAGTCAGTATAATCTGGAAGGAGAAGGAATGCAACCATGGCCGTTGTGAAACTTCCAGCACCCTCAATTATAAACAGCCACTGCCAACCCTCTAGTCCCCGAGAGCGATCGAGCCCTGCAAATACACCTGCTGCGATTAGGCCCGAGAAGGCTGTGGCAAGCACAAGTCCGGAATAGAGAACTGCTGTCCTTAGAGCTAATTCTCGCCTGGTGTACCAGCAAGATAGCAAATAAAATGCCTATATCAGGGTTATCAAACACAGTCACTTGTAACACATTATGATTCGTGACTTACACCAGGAAAGAAAGGTGCTTCCACAATTCCGAGGAATAAGCGGACAGCCACTAACCCATGATAATTCTTGACGCCAGCTGTCGCTGCCGATACACATGACCAAACTGCCACGCAAGACGGAAGATAAATGCTCGGCCGCACACGAGTGAGGATCATGTTAGAAGGTAGCTGGGCTAGCATATAACTGTGGACCTTAACACATGCAATAACGCGTCGTTTAATTGTCAACTTACCCGACATTAAGTACCGAGACGGCGACGTTGAACTGATCACTGACCAGTCCCAAATCATCACCAAACTCATCCAACTGAGCCTGACTATGCTAAAGTAAGTAACTACATTTTCATTGCGGAACTGAGAATTGGAGCCTACGCAATATTGTTTCTGTCCAGGTAGTTGAACATATACATCAACCAGACCATCGGCAAAAGAGTCATATCTAGCTTTCGGACTAGCTTCCTTTCATTGTTCAACCACATTGGGTCTTCTCGAGGATCATATTCAGCCTCCTCGAGCTTTTCCGATGCAAGAGTGACCGCAGCCTGCTCTTCGATGTGGTGAGAGGCAAGTGTGTCGTCTTGTTTGGTGGTCATCGTAAATGGACTTGGTGGGTTCCTTGGTAGACTTGGCAAAATGGGAGACAATTCAGTCATATGTCCAATTGTAAAAATGGAGGTTTTATTGGAATATATACCTGAAATGAACTATGACTACGGCCTCATTTGCTGATTGGGATGTTACATTGCGGGGATTCCCCATCCCCAAGGGCACCCACTAAACCGTGTGTACATTGTAGGTTGCCTCGCTCTGTCTTCCCCTCATATGTGCTGTGCGATCGCTGATTTTTGTCGCCGATCGGATGCTTAGCCATAACGCCGATCGGAAAAGATGGCTGATAAACCTTGCAAACAACGGAGCCGACCGGCAGGCCAGGAACTGGGCATTTTAATAACAAAGGAAATCTCCTGATGATAAAAGACGAGGCTTAACCCGACGATAATGAGGGAAATCTTGGTCATAAAGCGTTGAAACGTCGACAGAAAACGCCCTTGCAATACAACTACTCAATTCGAAGACAAAATGGCACATGTTGGTCAGGTTAACGGCGGGCATGCCCGGTCCTCCAGTGCCGCAACAAAGCTGAGGCGAATGCTTGCTGGGAGTAGTAACATTATCGTTGCCCCGGGAGTCTACGATGGTTTTAGTGCTCGCATTGCTTTGGAGGTCGGCTTTGACTGCTTGTATATGGTATGGGTTCCACCATCAGATTCGCACTCCTTGCCACTATCCCAATTGACATGTCACCTGCTGATACCATCTCAACCAGACTGGCGCCGGTACTAGCGCCTCATTGCTGGGTCAGCCAGACCTTGGGTTTGCAACACTCAATGATATGCGTCAGCACGCCGAGATGATTGCCAACCTCGATCCTGGTGTGCCTCTAATTTCGGATGCTGACACCGGATACGGTGGTCCGAACATGGTGGCTCGTACGGTGGCCCAGTATCACCGCAGTGGCGTCGCTGGCCTTCATATCGAGGACCAGATCTCTACCAAGAGGTGTGGGCACCTGAGCGGCAAGTCGGTTGTTGACATTGAGGCATTCTCTCAGCGTATCGATGCCGCTGTTCAAGCTCGTCGGCGCCTGGGCTCTGACATGGTCATCATTGCACGAACCGATGCGCTGCAGACAGACGGTTTCGACGAATGCATTCGTCGACTCCAGGCCGCAGTCGCAGTTGGAGCAGACGTGGCTTTTGTAGAAGGAATTACAACAGCTGCAGAAGCCAAAAGGTTTTGTCAATTACTCGCTCCAACACCTGTACTGCTGAACATGGTCGAGCATGGAGCCACACCTACGTGGACCCCGATAGAAGCTGAGGAACTTGGTTTCAGGATGATCATCTACCCCTTTGCAAGCATTGCGCCTGCGTACTCTGCCATCAAGGACACATTTTTGAAGATAAAGGCAACAGGCGAAACAGGCCTGGAAAAGAATTTCACGCCAAAGAAACTATTTAGCATCGTTGGATTGAAGGAGGCAATTGAGATAGATGAGAGGGTGGGCGGAAGTGGGTATACTACCATATGAACAAGGATCCGCGACGCCAAGTGGCAGTCGTCCGTTTGACGTTTTATAACCTCGGATAAATAGACAAATGGCTGTCACACCCCTCTTTTGGCACCCTTTTAACGGACAGATAGGTACTAGCTATAAAATTTGAGTTGATGACAATGGAGCGGGGGCCCAGTCAGCAAGTCACCGAATGTGAACTGTGGGTTCAATCCTGAGCAAAAAATGGTGATTACTTGAGAGTTATATGTAGATGGTAAAACAATCTTCGATGCACCACTGGCAAGCTTTGGCTTATGCCATTCTAATAAAGCATTGATTTCCAATCCTAAAGAGAGAACAATATTCGTTTTAGAGTTGTGCGTAAGGGAGACCTAGTGTGAAGCACCGTATTTAGTAATCATCCGCCAGTGAACCGCCGATCGGAGGAGGGGGCGTAATATGGGGATCACTCGGGCTTACTAGATCAAACATCTGACCCTCAAAGGTGTGTGTTTACTAGACTTCATGAGGACGGGCCTGAACTTGCTGTTGGTGGCAATCGATTTTTCAATTCGACCATCTTCCTACGTTTTATCTTCATTCCCAACACATCCCTTTCTCTAAGAGGGCTATTCACACAATGAGGGATAATTCCTTGCACGAATCGACGCCTCTACAAGCTGAGCAACAAAGTCCGATCGGCACCGATACGGCGGACTCGCCCAAGCCCGCTCGGCGTAAAGCATGCAACCACTGTAAGCAGCAAAAGGTATCCGTAAATTGACATGCCGTGACACAATTAGGGCAATCACTAACAAAGTGACATATAGCTGAGATGCAGTCTGCTTTCTCTATCTTCTGCTTCTCCGTCCGAGAGTAGCGCATGCTCCCGATGTGTTAGATTCGAACTTGATTGCAGGGTTGAATTGGGATTCCGACGAACAAGGAAGCGGAGGTAGGCTGCGGCTGAATAAGTGAATATCCCGTACTGATACGCATTTAAAGGCGCCCGTTTGAATTAGAAGTGGAAAACCGGGCGCTCCGACAACAGCTCGAGGGGCAAAACCAAAGTCACCCAAGTGCATCAACCGCGCCAGATTGGGCAGTACTATCGGATGAGCAGTTAGACTCCATTAACATATCCTTAGATGTCAATGACTTCCAGATTGCTCAGGACAGTAGTGTACAGCCCGCCCCTACCATGATGACTGGAGAATCATCCACCACAGCCGACGCTGAAGATGAACCTGATTCAAGTCATACGGAATCCTCACTAACTTCGACCCTTACAACGAAACCGGTAATTGAGGAGAATGTCGTCGGAAACCACTCCTCAGTTGGTGTTCCACGCCCACGATCATTGGGCAACGTGAGATTGTCCACGGAGGAAATCGATGAACTATTTCTTATGTGTGTTCCATCACTGCTGTACTTGAAATGCATTATCTAACTATTCAGATTCATCATAAGATACCATCCTTTCCTGCCGCTAATTGATCCATCGAAATCCCCCCACGAATACGATGAATCGTCCGAATTGTTGTTTTGGTCGATAGTTTCAGTCGCCTCACGCCGACTTCATTCCAAGCCGACTCTCCTCCCGAAGCTTGCACGATCAGTCACTGATCTTCTATGGCGGACAGTTAGAGCCGTCCCGTATTCGATCTACGTGGTGCAGAGTCTTGCCATTTTATGCACTTGGCCATTTCCCACTAGCAGCAGTACTACAGACCCGACCTATATGCTAGCTGGAATAATGCTTCAGTTGGCAAGTCAGATGGGTCTGCACCGTGCTCATCATGTTCAGGATTTTGTAAAAGTGCCTATAAAACTTAATGCTTCGGAACATGCGGAGTGGACGAGGACTTGGGAAGTTTGCAACATTGTGGCACAAAAGTAAGAGGGTGAACTGCTGGGGTCGACCATCACTTAGAATCCTTGCTAACATTATTTTAGTGTGAGTGTCGGGTGTGGCCTTCCTGTGATGATGCAACGGCAATATTGGAATCCCGTTGATTCAGAGGAAAGCTTTACTGTAACACCTGACAGATCACCAACTCTACAATTTCGCCTTAGCAAGTTCACAAACGATGTGTCAGATATGCTAGCATTCAGTGGTTCCACATCTTCAGAAGCGCTTCCGTTGCAACATAGGCTCTCATTATACCGACTACTCGAGTCTTCTCTCCTTGAACTAGAGCAGAGCCACAATGGCATGACACGTAATCAAACCTCCGAGCATCGCCATGACAGCTGCTAATATGGCCTTAGCCATCGCATCCTGGTATCTCTCCGCTGCGCGTTTACACCTTCGTGCGTTTTATCTTTTTGACAAGTCAAATACTGCAGGATACACAGAAAGAATACTCTCTCTTTATCAGGCAGCTTGCTCGCTAGTCGAGTACAGCCAGGAATTGCATGAACAGGAGATAGCTTTCTTTGACAACTGCCCAGTGTTTTGCTACCAGATGTTTACTTGCGCTGCAATTGTTTTGTTGAAGATTTTGATGAACGAATCATTCCGTTCGCTGGTCAATGAGATAGAAGGGATGAAGCTTCTCAATGCCTCCATCAGCTGCCTTCGAAAGCTGTCCATAGTGAACAACGACTTGCCTGCTAGGCTTGGCGAAGTAGTCGCGTTTTTCTGTACTCTACCCGATACGGCTGTCATTGGCGGCAAAACAGAAGAGGATCTGCGGTTGAAAAATGTGAGGAATAGGCTGAGTATGAGTGCAGTACACGACTCCTTGTGGATTTGGCGGAAGCATTTCCAGACGGGGAATCATGGTCGGCGACAAGAAGATATGTACTCCAGACCTGTTGGCTATAGATACTTGCTAATTATTCAGCGCACACAGAGGACTTTATTCAAGCGATATGCAGGGACCATACGACTTCAACAACTTTTTTGGTTGGTCTGGAATATTGAGCTTGGAGTAACTAAGACATCGCCTTACCTGGCAACGGCAGCTCTCTTCGTTTGAACTTGAATTCATTATTATGAAAACTAGCATTTCATAATGGTTTGAGCCCCCTCAGAGCCTCCCACTCCCTCTCCGTCATGCCAAATTCCAATTCATCATGCCAACCTCGATTGAACCAAATTATCTCCCTTCTCCTGCCCTCAAGGACAAATCCTATGTCTTCGTATAAATGGACTGCGCGCGGGTTATATGACGCCGCACTAAGTCCTACAGAGTGTAGACCAGCATGCGTAAAGGCCCAATCCAGCATCCAGTTGATGGCCTCACGTCCATAGCCCTTGTTCTGGTACGGCTTTGCAAAGCTGATACCAATCTGAGCATTTCGATGATGGGCGACATGGGGAGAAACACCGCCCCAGCCTAAACACATGACACCAATAATTGTGGGTTCGGCATCTTCTTCGTTGTTTCCATTTGCCGAAGTTCCGTTAAGTTTGGCTTCTGGCGAGTCCTTCTGTCCGCCCTCCGTTTCTTGTTGTCTGCGTCGCTGTTCTTCTGGCAGTAGGCAAATTGCTACTCCCAGTAATGAGTTGCCGACGGACCGGGCGTAAGACTCAAAATCTGTCTTGCCCTTGGGCTGTAAAATTGAGGAGGTGGCAAGTACTTGAATAACGGGGTCTTGCACAACCTGGGGCACAAATGCCTTGAACTGCGCCTCAATTGCATCAGGTTTTATGTACTGAAGGCGGGCCGATTGAAAAACATTCTCGACGTCCTCTAAAACCCCAGCCATTTTGGAAATAGAGTGACCAGCAAGAATTTGTTGGGAAAAAATATAGATTGGTATGGGAGAGTAAAGGAAGCGAAACCTATATGATGCGATTTGGCATTTATAGATAAACACAATGTGCTGAGTGCTACTGTAATCGAGGGACTTTGGCTAGCGATACGAGATTTGTGGGTACTCGCTAACGCAGTGGAGTTGAAGCCGTGTGAGTCACCGGCGTGTCCGTCAGGTAACTACTTTGGGAGTAATGTGGCAGGACAGCCCGAATAACTGCACTTGTCGTATGAACCACTCTATACATTCGAGATGGGCTCCGTGGGTGTTTCCAAATAGTCGCATTGTTTATTAATGGCACAATATCAACATATCAATTGCATGGCAACCGCAACAAAGACAGCTTTGTATGCTTGCACGTATCCGGAGCTCGTCGTGAGGCTCTCTTATATTTAGAAGTTATTATTCTCACATAAAGAAGAATGAGTTTGATGCTAAATAGGACAAATTTGTCTGCCAATGTACCCTGCCCTATATAGACTACCAATGATGAGACATAACGATATTACGAGACCTGTATAGAGTAAAAGGCTATACGTGTACATTTTTGAAGACCAAATATCAAGGGGAGGGCTAGAAAAAGCAGGGCGTTAGTATAAACTTGCGGCGATGTCCTCACAACTAAGTATAATGGTCGCATCGCGATGGATATGAAAGTACACAGGTTCTTGAGGAGCAATATACAACGACTCGCTCAAGGGACTTTTTTGGAAATTAAAAAAAAAGCTCACCTCCAATCTTTGTGCATGTCGCCTGTCTTGTTACGCTTTGAGTCTTGCAGTTCAACGGTAAGTGTCACAGTAGGAATTCCGGCAAGATTTGGTGGCATGGTATACGTAAAGTTCCAGAATTCAAAGTCTTGAATTGTCGAATCGGTACCTCCGTTCGCTCCACCAAATGACAATTTGTAAGACAAGTCAACGTTTCCAGTGACACGTACCTTTAGGCCTTGCACATCATCCCAGCTAGAGACTGTGCTCATCTTTTTAAAAGTTCCCACAACAAATGTGAAAACCGAACTCATGTTCCACAGGGGGTAAGAAAGAGTTAGGCTTCCAGGGCTGACCTTTGCGTCCAAGGCCATTTCAGTAGGATAAAGCTATTTCGTACTTGTCAGTCATCCATCACTCGTCACATTTGCATATTGATGATGTGAGAGCGACAGACTCCGCTTGGTGCCGTTTTCCCTTTTCACATTTACACACTTACGGAGATAAAAGAGATTTCATCACCAGTATCCCATTGGATAACGGCGGGGTTGAATGTCTTTTGGAACCTGGCCGGCCCACCAAGAACAATCTGGTGAAATGACTCTGCTCCAATGGTAATCTTTTCGGACACCCAGGTGGTAAAGTTGCGCCTTGTAGTATCGAACGGTGGTGACCTTGTGGATGTTTCGAAGGTATGCTCGCCTTGAAAAGTTGACAGGCCCTTGAGGATATGAGTTGGTATTAATTTCCTATGGTGATCTGCTAAAATGGCAAACAAGGGTGCAAATGCAAAGTCAGCCCGGTGTGACATGACTTCAGGCTAGGCCGAGTCGTAGTAGTTAATGTTGGTATTCTACACAACAGAGCGTTGGACAGTTGACTCACTTCGGAAATGAGGCCAGCTTTTTCCCTTCCAATCAAAGGCCAAAACCACAAAGCCATGAGACTAAGATAGCGATGCATATCGTATCCATATGCGCGATCCCAAGGACCAGCTATATTCTTCAAGCCAGGATGCCACAGGGCATAAACAGCCTCCCAAGTGTGCTCCAACATCCGAGGGCTGTTCGTGGTCATGACCGAATCGCTGGGCAAATATTTGCTCCATAGGAGGAGGCCAAATAGAGATACTCCGGTGTAAGTACCAGAATTGAATTCGGAAAGTGTGTTTTGCTCGTTGAATAAATCAATAACCTCCTGCGCATAGTTCTCGCCAGCCTCTGACATATTAGAGTCTTTGAGCCGTCTACCTGTCCAGCCGGAAACGAATGCTCGCATGATGGACTGTTTCAAATCAGCCATATCCTGGTGCTTGTTATTAAAGGTGATGGTCGCGTACGGGATTACTATAAGCCGGGTAGAGGTTATCTTGGTTCTCCCCCAAGCCACCAAACCTATAGGAGTCGCCAATGGATGTGTTGCGAAGCGACTCCAGAATTAGTTGTTGAGTTTCTGATGATAAAAGATGGGGAAATTCTTCGATGGCCATGATAAAAGTTGTGCCAATGAAGCCACGCCAATTTGGATCCCAAGAATGATAATAATCTGCCGGGTACTCTGGGGATCCCACGTATGGTTCTTCTGGAGCCTTTTGGTAATCGCCATACCTGCAAGTTGACATTTGGTTACTCTGAGTCTGGGGTTGTTGTCAAGGTTGCGCGACTCACCATTCTTCTGATTCAATCTTGAACTGCGCAGAGATGGTATTGGTGATGATTTTCTCCGCATTGGAAACGTCTTGGCCTCTGCTGCGCGCTAACAGACCGAGTGCGTACCAAACTGAGCTTCGCGTGTCGTGCCTGAGGGCGGTGGCGGCACTCAAATCATAGAGGTAACCAGCTTCCGAGTCATAAAATGGGTCCATCCAATCCATGGACTTGGTGAGCATCTCGCTTGCGCCCGATGGCATGGAACCGACATAGGAGCAGGCCGCGATGCCAACAAGGGCCAAGGCCAACAGGGGCTTAGCGTTTAATGGAGGGACCATGGTCTGCGACACGCCGGCTTGCAGAAGTAGACGATGCAGGCGATGGACGAAAGGCAAATGGCCGAATGTCGACCGTACATTAAAGTTTCACAACGTGCGCAATTTTCTGTTAGGTGCCAATTGGTGAGTGCGGCTGAGCTAAGGATGGCGCTTATTATACGCCAAGACGTGGTCATGATCCTGATCGGCCACACCTTCGGCTGTGTGTCCTCATCAGCTGACACAAGCTAACGCCTTGAGAAGGAGAGAGAAGGTTTCACAACTGTAAAAAAACGAACACAGAACCATCGAGACCGATCCTCGCCGTATCTTAAGCCCATTCCCACACGTGGTGCTCCGAGGTTTCATTGCATGACAAGTCGGGGGCATCCAAATGAGACAAAATCTTAGGTGCAACGTCTTGCAAGAGGTGGCAATAAAAATCGCTTTAGCGCTTCGAATAGGCGGCGATCTTTTGCAGACCACCATATGAAGTAGTATCTTTTTCTGGTTTAACAATAGTAAATTTGGTCAATGGGTAAGGCAATCCCTCGTGCCTTGCAGATTACCTTATTGTTAGGAATTGGTCAATGTCACTGGACTGTCAATACAAGTGCCTTTTATTGGCACACAATATGTTATGGATCGTCCAGCGACCAGAGTATTCAGATGGAGCGAAGTTTGATCTTGTGCAGAAACAGACACCAAGCCCATAATAATAAAAGGGTTGACTGTCAGTAGGGGCTTTCATAGCGAAAACTCAGCTTTGGGGACAAGGTAAAAGAAAGGGAAAAGAAGTTTTTAAAAAAATAACCTCAAACGGCTGGGTTAGGAGAAATACCCTACAAATTACAAGAACCAAATGGTCCAGTGATCCCTTGAAAAAGAAGCCTGAAAACTGGTAAAACGTTCCTCGGAAATGATTCGGTTATTGCCGATACTATTGAAGCAGGGCAGAATAATTTTGTGGTGCATGTCTGATGATTGAGACCGGGAACATGACTATGGGTCAGCTACGGAGGAGTACAAAAAGCCCCCCCTGCATCTAAAGAACCTGGGGTCTCAATGTCTCATTGTCTCAATGGAAAGCTGACATGAAAAGCCTTGAGCCAATTATCTACTCGCCCATGAAAACAAAGGGCCAATAGACGTTTGGGATGGTGGGTAACGTCGTAGCACTGCTTCAAAGAATAGCGCTTAACTGCCTGCCGAGAAAAGGATACAAAATGTGGCCAGGACCTACTGGCGGAAATTTAATTCCTGCATGCATCATGCATGGCATGTTTGGGTACCGGTCTCGATTATTAGATCACGCGCGCCACGGCGTCAGCGTCAACTTGGACTCTGCGGTTCTGCTTCAATAGTTCCACATCGGAGCTTCCATCCTTGGTCGCGAGCTCAAGATTGCCTCACTACCGATCACCTTAGTTCGATGTAGATGAATGCTGACTGTTCTAGACGCTTGTGGTAAAGAATAGGTCAGGGGTGGGTCAACTATGTGCTCATATAATTGTAAAGCGTTGGAACAATCTTGGGATGACTATTGCAAGGATCACAAAAAGGTTTAACCTTGAAAGGGCGGGGACGATGTTGTAAAGTGACTGCACGACATTCAAAGCTGGAATTGTTTCAACTGAGACGAGGGAGGTCAGCTATCGGAAACTAACGCAGATAAGCTTATGAATAAAGCCCCTGGGCGAAGGCGGGGATGAATTGCAGACCCTTCAGATCTGATCTGGAAGGCGCTGGGCTGGATGGAGAAGCACGTAGGGAGGAATTGTGCATGCCCCCATCTACAGGTGTAGAAGTTTTATCGGAACACATGCAGAGTAATTGGTGCAAGAGTGCATAAATGCGATGGGGAAAAAAAAGGGGGGATGTGATAAAAACTGTTAAGGTCACACTAAGAAAAAGCAAAGACAGACAGACCTCCATACTATTGCGGAAGAGGCTTGTGTTTGGCCAATTGGCACGCATGTGAGACAAGGGATGATGTGACTCTGCCACTTGTGGAAGCGATCACACCCCAATTACCACTGAAGTCAACGGGCGGTGAAACAAGTGTGTGCAACTTCAGAAGCAACTCCTATAAATTGACCTAAATCCTCCCACGCCTTGCCCTCATCTTTCTGCCTTCCTAAACCTGTCCCGGCAGCATGGCCATCTCTTTGTCCAACCGTGCGCACCCTGTGCTCTAACCCAACCAAATATCTAGCATTATGGAACTCTTTTTATGCATATTGTCTTCTACCCTTTTCCTCTAGTAACGTATAAAATTTCGTATGCGTCGTTTAGATCTCAAGTCGAGTATGGTCGTCATTCGGTTTGGGAGGGGCGCCTTACAAATCCCCCCGCTTCTATCCCACCTCTGACATCTGATATCAAAGCAATAGCAGGTTTGCTCAGCATGTGAATCGACTAGCTTAAAATGTCGGTCGAGATCAAAAGCAGGAAGTCGATTTAAATTGGTGCTGGATGCATGGCAAGTTCCACGTCGGCATAAGTGGTCCTCTCGATCGATCCCGGCATCATGAGAACTGGTGTTTCGCGCTCGTTTACGTGGGTCGTTGGACAAGTGCTACATGTCGGGTGGCGACAGGAAGCGTTGTCACATTTGGTGGTTTGGCTGTTGTCCTGGCCACAGAGGCACTGTTTAATATCAGATAGCTATTCCACAGGGTTTGCCGGCTAGGATAGAATTACGCAAGTCCAAATCTGGATGCGAGTCTAGTGACAAAGGAGTTAGTTAGCCCCAACACGGACGAGATATGCATGGTCCAGTACCCACCATTTTGACTATGATAATACTCCCGTATAGGTACGCAGGCGATGGACGATACTAGGTTGTGCCAAGGGAAAGGGAAGTCGTGGTCGCCGCAACGATGAGCACACTGGGTGCTGAGACGGGGTGTGGGATAGGTCTGGGAGCACTGTAAGCCAAGGTTATAAATCTCCAGATAGATAAAAGTCACATAGACAAAAAGCTCTTCTCGGAGACAGCGTGAGGCTGAAACCGTGGCAACTTGGGAAAGGCGAGCGAGAGGGCAGAGTATGTAAAGAATATCGTGGATCGCAGATGAATGGAGGAGCTCGGTGACGATGGTTGGTGTGGAGGGGGTATCATATCGAACGAAACGTCCGTTTGCCACGAACCCAAGTGGGGCACTGGAGGTGGGGCAGAGAAGTCCCACTCCCACGGCTGTCTCCCTAGGTATGGGAGAGAGCCGGCGGCAAGGCAGAACAGCAAAGCATCTAACACCAGATGGCCATGCATGCCCCCGCTCTCATCTGTCTACGCATAGACGAGGAGGTGAGGATATATTCGTATAATCATGGCGTATTACTGCCGAGGGATCGAAGGGTATTCGAAATGCCATGGTGGGCTATTGTACCGTTTCGGGGAACGTTGTGTTTGGGATCGCCTAGTACGGCTGGACCGGCTGCTGTATTCACCCTTCTCCGCCGCCAACAAAAAGGGTCGAGTTTCTCGTGTAGATATCGGAAAGAGAAAAGCAAATAAACATACCTGCACAGGTTAGAGTGCGGGCTCGGGCTCTTTATGGAATCTGACTACATTTACACGTGTTGTTCCATGCTGAGGACAAGGTAGCCAACGCAGCCTCATACGGCGTTTTCGGCGAAGTACATGGCCCAAAGAATAGATGTACACACATGTACATGTAACGGCACATACACAATGAAACACGTCAGCAGAATTCGACGCCTCATAACAAACCCCGCACTGCATAGGCACAGCACATTCGACACGCTGCAGACAACAGCAAGATTCTCGCTTGCCATTCTCACAAGATGATAGAAGCTATCCAGCTCGCCAAGAACCTCGTCTCCGTTCTCGATTTGTGCACCAAAGTATGCCAGGTTTGCCAGCATGTCACCACCGGACTTAAACGGGAGAAGGACGACCTTCAGCGCCTCAAGCGGGAAGCCGAAGAGCTGATGAAATCGCTCAACTACGCTCTAAAAACAGTCCGAAATCCTGAACACAAGCCACCCGAGCCTCTAGCTAACCTTCATGATGCTGTGAAACAGTGTCAGATACAGCTGGTCAGCTTGGACCGTAAACTGAGCCTGCCCAGACGACATGCCGCCATACTAGTGTTGGCCTGGCCTCTCAAGGATCGCGAGATGGACTCCGCTGCTGCCAGCCTGGCTGACTGCAGAAGCAGTATCCAGCTCGCTCTTCAAACTATCCAAACGTATGTGACAGCATATCTGTGAAGATGCAACCCAATTAACCACCAATCGGCGCACAGGGAAACCGCCGCCAGAACTCGCGATATTATTCTTGCCAGCAGACTGCCCGTAGCCGAGGGTGCCTCGTTCGACTCTCATGCTAACGAGCACAATACCAAGTGCCACCCAGGCACCCAGCGTGAGCTTCTAGAAGCAGCCTACAAATGGGCTCTGGATTTATACGGCAAACCCATACTCTGGCTCAATGGAATGGCTGGCACAGGCAAGTCTACAGTGTCACTCTCCCTGGCCCACTATCTTCATGCCGAGGAAATCCTCGGCGCCAGCTTCTTCTTCAAGAAAGGCGAAGGAGGCCGAGGTAGTGCAACTTGTCTGTTCACGACCATCGCCACCCAGCTCATAAACCAACTGCCCTCATTAGGCCCCCACATATGGAATGCTGTTGAGCAAGACCCCTTGATAGCTGAAAAGGCTCTCAGTCGGCAGTTTGAGGAGCTGATCTTGCGGCCGATTGATAAGATATCTGGCGATAATAATACTCCCGGGAACATAGTTATCATCATCGATGGCTTAGACGAATGCGATGGCGAGAAGGATATCGGAAACATCATCAAACTCCTCCCAAGAGCGAACCAAATAAGACCCCTCCGTCTTAAGTTCTTTTTGACTAGCAGACCTGAAATACCGATCTATCGTGGCTTCTGCAATATATGCAACAACTACGATGCCCTCCTTCTTCACGGCAGACCAACCGAACTCATCAAACAAGACATTTCTATATACCTAAAGGATGAACTGGAAAACATCCGTAACGAATACAACAGATATGTAACTCCCGACAGACATCTCCCAGCATGCTGGCCTCGAGATGAGGATGCTCAGAGGCTCGTCAACTTGGCAACACCTCTATTTCTTTTCGCCGCCACCGTTTGCCGATTCCTCAGAGACTGCCACATCGGTGACCCGGCTGTCCAGCTATCCAAAGTGCTCAAATACCAAACAAGAATCCAAAATGCAAATATGGAGGCCACCTATCTCCCGATCTTAAACCAATTGCTTATCGGGCTTGCACCAGAGCTAAGAGACGATGCTATCACTACCTTTAAGATCGTTGTTGGATCTATAATTAGCCTGGCCAGTCCACTCTCCACGCGTTCTCTTGCTCGACTTCTCAGCATGGACCAAAGAGACATAGACCAGAAGGTAGACTGCCTCCTTTCGGTACTTAGGGTCCGCCAGGATACAGATTCTGTAGATGCTGTAGTCCAAGTTCTTCATGACTCGTTCCGGGAGTTCCTGATGTGCTCAAAACCAACGCACAACCCAGGCCGACGCATATTCTGCATTGACAAGGCCGCAACGCACATGAACTTGGCCGGACGATGCCTTAATATCCTATCAGACAGCTCAACCAGCCATACAAGCGCTCGAGGATTGGTTGCTGATCCCTATAAAAGTATTCAGAAGCAACGAAGTGACGAGCCGATACCCGCGGAAGTTAAATATGCTTGTGTCTATTGGGTCTTTCATTTGAAGGAAGGATCAGGCATTATAAGAGATGGGGATGCGACACACACATTTCTCCGACAACACTTCCTTCATTGGATAAAAGTACTTAATTGCATTGGAAGGATATCGGAATCCATTAGATTGATCAATGACTTGCAAGAGCTTTCGCCTGTAAGTTATTATTTAAATACAATTTACCGTCATACGCTAAACTCGGTAGCCTCCAAGTACTTCCACTGTGGGAAACTTTCTGTACGATGCAAAGCGATTTCTTTTAAGTTATCTCCCTATCATAAAGGCATCACCCATCCAAATCTATATGTCTACGATACTCTTTGCTCCGAAAAATAGCGTAATAAGGGGCTGCTTTAAGGAGCATATTCCTCGAGAAATAAACCTTCTGCGAGCTGAACCTGATTGGGGACCATGCCTGAAAACGCTTGAGGGTCATAAAAAAGCTGTAAAGTGCGTGGCAATTTCGCATGACAATTGTCTAATCGCATCAGCGTCATTCGATAATACGATCATGCTCTGGGACTCTATGAACGGAATACATAGACAGACACTAGAGGGGCATGGTGATTTCGTCAACTCTGTCGCCTTTTCAACCAGTGACACGCTACTGGTATCTACATCTAACGACGCAAGTGTTGTTGTTTGGGATATCGGCATCGCTGAGCGCTATCGGACCCTCTACGGGCATAAAAAGCGGACTAGCTTCGCGCAGTTTTCGCATTGTGATAGCTTGATAGTATCAGGGTCAGGTGATTCACATGTCAGGATTTGGCAAGTGAGCATGGGGATATGCGTGAAAACCATTGATACCAGAAGCGGCCCCGTCAACTCGGTTGCTTGGTCTCGGGATGATAGTTTTGTTATTTCCTCAAGCTTCAATGGAAACGTCGATGCCTGGGATGCTAGTACCGGCCTATGCCTGCGAACCTATAAAGGCCACAACTCCGCTGTCAGCTCCGCGGTCATCTCCAAAGATGGGGCACAAATAGCCTCAGCTTCTGCCGATGAGTCTATCAAAATCTGGGATGCCAGATCGGGTATTTGTCTCCGAACACTAAAAGGCCATACTAACTGGGTAAACTCCGTCTGTTTCTCCCATGATGGAAAGCGCATCGCCTCCGCATCCATGGACGAAACCGTCAAGGTCTGGTGTGCAGACACTGGAAAGTGTCTCAAGACATTTAAAGGTCATAACGGGACAATAAGCTCTATTGTATTCTCGCGTGATAGTACGTGGCTTGCCTCTTCATCAGTGGACTATTCGATCAAGATATGGGAACACAGTGAGAGGATATACGAAAGGAATCCTGATAACCATGATGATTGTGTGACCTCACTCATCTTTTCACCCCATGGCACCCTCCTCATTTCAGCGTCCAATGACTGTACCATTAAGGTTTGGAATGCTGTGGATGGAACATGTCTTCAATCACTCGATAAACACATCAAGCCCGTTAACTTCCTTGCGTTTTCACCCAGTGGGGCTTATTTGGCCTCTGCATCGGATGATGAAACGATTGCGATTTGGAAAACGGCCGACACACTAAAATGTGTTAAAGTGCTCAAAGACCACAGAGACGCTGTATCCAGGGTAATATTTTCCCATGACAGTAGCTTGATTGCGTCAGCCTCAAGCGATATCATATTGCTCTGGGACAGCCAGTCTTGGAGGTGCAGAAGAAAGATATCAGTCCTGGGTGGGAAAGGCGTCAAGTCAATCGCATTATCTCGGGATAGCACCCAGATCGCAGCGGCTTTGGGCGATCAAACCATAGGTATATGGGACACGGACTCAGCTACATGCCGCCAGATACTTCAAAATAGTTGCGATATCAGTTCGTTGACATTTTCAGCTGATAAGTCATTCTTAGTCTCGTCTTCCAGGGACGGCGCTTTAAGCACATGGGATACTCGAACTGGTGAGGTCAAGGGGCAAGTTAAAGTCGATTCCAAGTTCAATCATATCACTTTTGACGATACAGGCTCTCAACTTCGAACTGAAATTGGTACCATTATCTGGGATCACACCTGTGCATCTCCCACTAATATCGACCGTCGTCCCGTTTTCCAGGGATACGCCTTGGATAATGAACGCATATGGATTACAAAGGACGGCGATAAATTTCTTTGGCTACCACCGCAGTATCGGCCGTGGCGTATAGCTATTTTGGGTTCTACAATGGCCATTGGCTCTTTAGACGGGCGCGTCATTATTATCCAACTTTCTAACCCCTACAAGTGCCTTAAGTCATCTCTGGAATTTCAGTCAATGGCAACCAATGTCCCAGACATCAGTTTGCTGGATAAGCAAAAGCACAAATCCTACAACGATTGGGAGGGCAGTGAAAGTTCGTTGTCGACACCAGTCAAGTTGACTGCGTTTCTAGCTTTCCTGTTCATGGTTGGAATCTCTTTCATCATGTCAAGCATGATTGGCATTGCCGGAGGCAACATTTATATTGGAGTAGGTATTGTTGGATCCTCCGTTTTTGGATGTGTCTATTTATGTTGTCGATGTCTGGTTAATTCTCGCTAATACGAGATTTCTTTGCTCTTATGCTGGTCATGACTTTTTGTTGTATGTCTTGCATGTCTTGCATGTCACGCCTGCACTATGGCCATTGAGAGTTGCAGACAGGATATCTCAAGTCCCCAATGGACATCATGAAGGCTCTTCTAATTCTTCCCCATCTCCTGACAATAAAGACTCGGCATGGTTAGATATTGGGAATGATGCCATCTTTTTCAAATGAAATGCTAAGCAACTCATTCTGGACAAACTTTTGTTGCTCTAATAAACGGCTGCCCGGTATTTTGCATTCTTATTCCATTGATAGCTTTTACATTGTGAAATTTGGGCATACAGCCATCAAAAGTGCATGACACGACACATCAAAGGACGTGGGAATGGATAAATAACCAGACACAAGGAAAGAGGTGAAAACTTATGGGAACTTCTTTTTTCAATTATAAAAACCACCCACCGTCTGTGTTAAGCGAATCTACCGTCCGTATTGATCAACCACTGGTGGACTCCTTCCCTGTGACATGTGCCTATCGTGGTGTGGACCTGCTGTGTGGACCTGCTGTGCAACCACGCTTGTCCAAGCTCAGTTTCCTTTGCCGGAGCAAAAGCGGAACGCATTGGCTCCTTCATAATGGACAACCTTGGTCAACAAGCAGTCCTTGTGGCCATCGAGAGAGCAGTCAAGCCCTGAGAGAGGAGCCGCCTTGACAGAAACATCTTGGATACAGCGCCACTCACAAGACCCCATTGCAAGAAGTTGGTCGAGGTATCGCTTCGACTCGGCCGTGTTGATATACTCAGCATGTTTGTCGATCTGCTCTTGGGAGAAGGTGTTCATTGGTGCGGGCACGGCCGGGAACTGGCGGACTCTCGCGGCATCCTCTAGAATCATGATGGACATGTCGAGCAGGTGGCATGCACTGATTGTTTTGGCTGATGCGAAGTCGAATGTTCCATAAGGAGGTTTCTGCCAGAAAAAACATGAGGGCTTTGATACCCTGGACGAGAGACCGAGAGAGCTGGCTGATCAGGTCACCGCTTGTAGACGCAAGGACTTCGGCTTCGGCGTGGTCGATGGCCTGGGTAACACGCCAGATGTAGTCGATCTTTTGGGCATCGGTGGTGTTGGGATCGGCGGCCAATGTCTCGAATTCAGCGGCAGGTTTTCCCGCGACAGAGTTAAAATCGCGTCTGGAAGTGTCAACGAGGTCACGATGAGGAAGGTGAGGAAGATAAGGGAAGGTCATATTCCTGTGTATATAACCCTAACCCTAACCCTTATAAGCATGCTTCGGAGCTCTGCTTTGTTCTTTACCTTCAGGAATTCGCCATGCAGATAAACGTCACAGAAACCGTAATTTTGCATGTAAACCGGGTCTCTATCTTTATAACAGCCACTTCATCTTCAATATATGGAGCCATAAAGACGTTACGACGACATCTTTGGAGTACCATTACCGTCATCAATCACTGGAATTAAACATGAACTTTTTGTGGGTCTGGGTTTCCCGCTGTGGGCCGCACCTTTGAACCTAAGACCTCAGGCAGACATTTCAAACAAATGTTCCAACTCTGACAATCATGGCGTCAGATCAGCAGCAGAACTTCTACCTCTGCCCTAGTTAAGCCACTTGCAGCGCAAGAGTATGGATTTAACCGTTTCCCAAAATCACCGACTTGTTACTCACCTCCCGACGAGCAATGCCAGAAATGTCGCTAATGTCCCCACCACCGCTACCTACAAACATAACCGAATCGGCGCCATAATTCCGACTTGCACTGGTCAGTGGGTCATTGGGAAGACCATTGGCGTTGGAAGCGTCGGGAAGGTCAAGCTGGTCAGACGTAAAAATGGGAATGAAAAGGCAAGTATCAGGCACTGAGACGCCTTTGTTCACGGAGTCTTGGTTGTATCTGCCTCCGGGATAGCTATTGAAATCTCAGCGAGGCGCCGATAAATGGCATGTAATACTGATATACCTTTCATCTCCAGGCAGCATGCAAAATCATTCCACGCAATAAAGGAGACAAAAAAGATATATCTGTTCAACGTGAGGTTGCAGTCCACTCTCTCCTGAGCCATCCCTACATTAGCCAAATGAGGGACGTCGTCCTCAGCCACGACCATTGGTACTTTTTGCTGGAATACGTTGATGGTGGCCAGATGCTTGATTTTATAATTTCCCATGGAAAGCTGAAAGAGAAGCAGGCTCGTAAGTTTTGTCGCCAGATTGCGAGCGCTCTCGACTACTGCCACCGGAACAGTATCGTACACCGAGACCTAAAACTGGAGAATATTCTTCTTACTAAGGGAGGAGATGTCAAAATAGTAGATTTTGGGTCAAATAATCTGTTTACTCCAGGTCAAAATCTTTCAACCCTGTGCGCCAACCACTATTGCCCTGCCCCCGAAGTGTTACAGGGGACACCCTACTTGGGTCCCAAGGTAGATATCTGGAATTTCGGTATTATTCTGTATACTCTTGTCTGTGGGAAGATTCCTTTCGACGATTTCAGCCTTCCCGCATTACACGCAAAAGTTCAGAGAGGCCTTGTAGAATATCCTAATTGGCTATCTAGCGGTATGGTCATCTCACAACTTGAAAAGGAGGAAAAGAGGAAGCCAATAAATGTGACTAACTGACTTTTAGAATGCAAAGACCTCATCTCCTTGATGCTTAACATCAATCCGAGCCAGCGAGCTAACATGTTGGAAGTCATAAATCACCCGTGGATGCTGGAAGATTATGGTCATCCCGTTCGTAATTTCATGCCTATCCGAGAACCATTAGTCCAACCACTTGACTTGGAAGTGGTGAACGCTATGCAAGGATTTAACTTTGGTTCTCCGGAGACGATTCATAAGAAGTTAGTGGGTATTATTGAATCTCTGGATTACAAACAGGCCGTCGAGCGTTATGAAATGCAGAAAGCGAAGCAACCTTTTGTGACTGCTGAGAAAGGCAGAATTAGAAGTTTCTTTGAGACTTTTCGCAGAAGGAACTCTACATATGACCACCACGCTCCTGTAGGTAGCCATGACGAGGAGTTTCAGGTCGATGGAGATTTACCGAATGGATACGACTCAATGATATCTATTTATTACCTTATTAGAGAAAAGCGAGAGCGAGATTGCCAGTAGATTTGAGGGGGGCAGTTTGTAAATAAATGATGCTAATAGGGTATTTTGAAATGCAGGGAGTCAATCTGAAGTTCTTTGCAGTTAATCAGACGCCAATACGAAATCAAGTGACACATTTGCAACAAGTCACTATAGCCAAATATTTTCTTCATATAGAGGCTGTATTCGCGTGCCGCGACTACAATACGATTATTTGAGGTATAAAAACCAAATTATATCTATCCATCTAAAATAGTACGGTTAAATATAAGATACACATAATAAATAACTATGTCATCGAGATCTGTCAAATGAGGAGAGATTAATCTTGCATCAGGCATGCGTTGAGAAAATATTGTTATCAACGGTGTCTTCTATTTTTTTTTTTTTTGAAACAAACCGGGTTCACTTGTGGGACTGAGATTAAACAACAGCAAATGGAACCACTTTGAATTACTAATCATTGTGGAATACGTGTAAATCACAAGTCCGTATTTCCGACGATCCAGAGTCTGACTCAGATGTTCCATCCATTTTGCAAGGGGCATTTTCTGAACGGACCAAGTGCCATTGAAATTGCCTATACCTTTTGGATTTATAAAATCAATTCTTATTGACTTTAAAAGATATATATACCCAATTCTAGCTAGTACTAAGCATACTGTCTGCTTCAATTGACTTGGCAATGAGAAACTAGAGCGCACACCAAAAGGAAAACGCAAAGAGCTTTCGCTCACCGAAAATCTTCCCTCAGGGCTCAACAGCCCGTACCACTCGCAGGAAGACAGGATGTATCGCCTGAAGATCCGATGGTGAAGAGGGAAGACGAAGCAGAGGCACCCGTACCATCACTAAATTTAAGTTAGGGATGCCTTTGCATAATTGGAAGACTTCTTTTCTCACCGAATAGAAAGGACCACCTCTACATTGGCTTCTATATCAACATTCCAATTTAGGTATGTTCCCTCCTGTGCATCGAATTGCTTCAATGGCGGTGCACTTAAATTGCCATCAGGGTAGACGCCAATATTGTATGGTGGGGTTCCGTCCGCCCAACTTATCAAAGTATCTTGGCATTGCTTCGATAAACCAATCATTAGCAAGAGTTCACGATGTCATTCACAGCGATATAGGCTGAATAAAGGTTGGACATACAAGTGCGTTGGATGGTGTGTTCATAGTAAGCGAATTCGCAGTACCAAAAGCGAGAGCGGCGTAGCCAAGTTGTCTGAAAAGCATTATGAAGTATTTCGCTAGAGAATGGTTATTTCTTTTTAAGAAAACAGCAAGATGTGATAAAATAAATCTGCCATTGATATACGACAGTATTGATCAACAGCCAAGTATTTATAACAACTGCCTACTCATTGACTTTTTTGTAGACACTACCAGAGTCTGTTTCAGCCGCACAAATCATGAGGAATGTTGCGCAAGGCCTAACGCCTGTGAAATGATTATGACGTAGTAAGATTTGTTAGTGTCGGTTACACAGCCACGGTTAGCATGTATAATTCCTGATCATAATATGGGTGGTTATGGAAGGCGATTGTGCTAGAACTTCGTATTCTTTTGTCGGCCTGGGCAACTTATAATATAGCTATAGTTGTGCGTACGGCGGACAACATTGACAAACCAAGGCCTCCATTTTGGTTTTACTCAGTGCCATGTTCCTCATCAGTTCTGTTGTTTGTGAAGTTGCAGGCGCTGCCGCAGAGCTAGTCAATATTGGCGCCACTGCTACGCTCGTTAGCGCGGACGGCAACTCTATTGTCAACATTTGCACGATCATTTACGATCCAACGAGCGCCCCGTTAGCCATATTGATTAAATCCTAGCGCCACTGGCTACTACTAGCTACTATCTAGGGGGTCACCCATCTGAGCCACCGTATGAAAAGGCCACCATCTCCAAATTTGGAGGCAAATTCAAGGGGATAATGGACACGATTGATGGGCTCACAGGTGCTTCACTCCAATTCTGTCTTGAAGATAGGTGACAAGCAGAGCACCAGGCAAAATAATAATACATGCTTGTCTTTCCCCTTCGAATCTCTCTACATGATTCGTTGAGTGAAATGCAACAACTATGGATAGTGCAAGCTAACAATGTCTTACGTAGTGTATGATCGAGCTCCTATTAGAACAGTAAGTCCCAACAGACCAAGCCCATCTTTCGGGCGTATCCATGAGTATACCTGGTGCTGGCGGTTTCCCCATAGGCAATTCCAGTGTAAACTGTGCGAGTCAGAGTGAGCGTGGTTTGTAAGCTCCTGTCCCTGGCCCTTGCGGGATATCGATAAAAGAGCAGGGTTTGGCACACCAGCCCCCCAATACCTCAAATTTGATTGAGGCTTCCTTTGAACTTACACGCCTAATTTTATCAACCCTTCTCAACAACACATTATTTTATTGCAGAAAATAAGTTGAATGAAGAAAGAAGTCCATATAGCTAGCCGTGTTATGTATGATGATGCCTGATCAGACCAGAACACCCGTATTATCAACCTGTTGCAGGATATATGTTGAGCATTACAATACTCTGGTATTATGAGACGAAACTCAAGCGATATCTTAGTCAGGGTGGGTGGCCGCTTTTGAGGACGCTTCGCTCCTCGGCTCAATTTTGGCTCAGCGGTGCCTCAGCCCCCCTCAGCCCGCCCAGTATTGATCAGTTTTCTACTCACCCTCTCCCCTGAGCAGTCCCCCTCCCTGCTCTTGACTCCTCTTCCAGGCCTTTACCTTCCTAATCAGCCCTTGTTAGCTCATCATTGCCTATACTCTCGAATTCAACTAGGAGGCCTCGATATTTTGAGCGATTTAAATTGGGCAAAGTTAGAATTGAATTGTGAGAGCCTTAACTTGAATTGATTGATGAATTGAGTCTAAAATAGGTATTACTATGATTTTTATTAAAAGCTGAAAATAGTAGCCCTGGCTGCTGTTGGTGTTATGTTGGTGTAGATCGGCGGGGCGGAACTTAATTGATCTGGTGGGGTTTTATTGATCTAATAGAAATTAAAGATTGATAGTTATATCGGAATGTTAAAGCTATTATAAGGGATTATATTTATATAACGCTGGCCCCGGAGGCCGGGCTAGCTATTCCCCTATATATTAGAACTTATTTTTTACTTTAAATAATAACTTCCCCTCTTTTTAATTAGAATAGCTATAGATAATTAAAAATAATAAGAGAAAATTTACCTGACCTAGCAGCTACTACTATTATAACTTTCAATGTCTAATACAAAACCCCGAGACCTACCCATATAATATTTATAATATTATTGAAAAAGATACAAATGCA